>OZ023262.1:155492102-155699602 GCA_964006375.1 Tillus elongatus
GATTTTTTCGGTTATTTACTTTCGGAAATTTCTGTACGTTTTCAAACAATAAAGTTATTTTGATGAAACATGGCACATTGTTTTTACTATATATGTTAAACTCGTAATCAAATTTGATGCCTGCTTTCTGGAAAAAAAAACACATATTTGCTATTAAAAACATTTTTATGAAAATTCACTACCATAACGCACTTGCTGCGTCCCGAACTTTTTTTAATTCGTTTTTCTGTGACTTAGAACCTTCATTCTCCTAGTGTTTAAGAAAGCAACTTCTGTGTAAAATTTTGTGAGAATCAATTTAACTAAGCGCAGATTGGTACCTGTCATGATCAGTGATAAGTACATTTTGAAGACCGAGATTCAACGGATCACCTTTTTATGATCTGACGATCGTTTCGCTAACAACGAATTAAGCGAATTAAGACTAGACATATTTATTTAGACCATTGGTGTACTTTAGAGAGTTATCCAGGGAGAATTATAAATTAATTCGCCATCTCATTACGTGCAAGGAAGTATATTTTACCTAATATCGGTTACACGAATAAGCAAAACTGCAGGTTGTTGGCGACCAGGAATATAGACATTATTGTTAAGGCCTCAGTGGTCCAATGGTAAGAACGTGTGCCTCGGAACCAAGGTTACTGGGTTCGATTCGCAGAAGCGACCCTTTCACTTTTTCAGTGCATACTGTAAAATTAACATCAACCGAGGTTCTGGCATTGTGTATGATCAAGTTGAATGTCTGCACCATCCACCCCACGGCGGGGGCGTAAATCCCTCGGTCCTGTCTACCATGCAATGTTGGGCACGTTAAGGATCCCTTACCTCTTTACATAAAGGCAGACGTTCGGCGAAAATGCCAGGATAGGAAGGTAACTGTTCCCTGGCGTCGGTGAGTAGCCATAACCGCGAAAAATAGACAGATGTTAAAGAAACAAACAAAAATATTATGCATAAAGATTTGCGTCTGCTCAGTATACTATCTGCTGCGGTGTTTCGTCAGAGAGCATCCTTATTAGTTATTTCAATGAAAACTAAAATCTCAGTACTGCAACAATAAAGTCAAAGGATATCAAACCATACTTGAAATTTTTCTACTTTCTGGGGTCGAAAATATACATAAAGTGTAGCTTCATCGAGATGAGGCCACTGTCCACACACCTCGAGCCACTGTAAAACGCTCGTTTTTTGAATATAATTGAAGTAATAGTCTTACTGTTTCGGTATAGTATTGTTTTATTTTGGTATAGTCGTCATGTAATTGTTTCAAGTCGTCTACCTGTAGTAATTTCCACTTGTTTAAGCGGTTCCTATTTTTTGGGTAGTATGCCTGGATTGTTTGCCAAGTCTTCTATCTGGACAGTTACTCCTGCTGAGATGAACCTGAAAGGCGAAGGTTTCTTAAATAGGCTATAGTCTGTTCGTCATTTTTGTGGCTTATTAGAATTGCTTTATTGTGTTTTAATAGTGAAATCATTGAGTAAGGTCCTGAAAAAGGGTTTTTATGTCTTTTGTGAAATCCTGGGGGATTTTCTTATATACAATGTCTTCTTCTTTGAAAGGTTGGTTCGTATGTCTGTTAGTTGTTTGTAGTGCCCTAGTTTTCGAGTTTTATCCGACTTCGTACTATTTCATAAACAATTTCCATTAGTTCTTTATGTTTAGCATTGTACTCTTGAGTAAATATTACTTCCAGTTCATAATTAAACGTTTCGGGTATATATCCGAATATTAAATCGAAAGGGGGTTTTAATGTCTGCGAGTGTATGGTTGAAATATGAAATATGCAATATGGTATTAAATGGATTGGTTTCATTTCTTTGAACTTTGCCTTTAATAATCGGTGTTGTTCTATTATTGTACTATGGAATCGTTCGATAGGTCCGTTTGACATGGGGTTCTGTGGTGTCGTTGTATGTAAGTTCATCTGATAGACTGCGCGCAGCTCTTTTACTACCAGGTTTGAGAATTCGGTGTCTGCGTCGGTAATTATTGATTTGCATGCCCCGTATTGAGAAGAATACTTGATTAATTTTTTTTTAATTTTCACTGCATCTTTACTGTTAATTGAGAAAGCTTGACCAAATTTATTAAAGGGGTCGATTATTGTTAAAAACATTACTTGCCCAAATTGAAATGCGTCCCGTGTAATATTTCTAACGATTTTCATGGTGTGGGCGTGGGTTCCAACGCAATTTGTCGCGGGTTCCTATTATATTTGCATGTTTTACACAATGTGTTTCTTCAGATTTGGATAATAGTACTTGTTCATTCTCAAATGTGTTTCTTCTGCACCTCTATGGTGGCTGTTGCCCTCATGGTATTGTATAATTTTTTCCTTTAGATCATCCTTATTTATTTCGTCCCTTGTTTCTAAGCACCTATAAAATTTGGGTGATTCCATTGTTAAAATTTTGATGTATTGCCGAACTCACTAACTCGTAGTCTCTTTCATTTATAAAAAACACAGTAATACTTCCGTTGTGGTAAGAAATATTCTTTTATGAAATTTTCTATTTGATTTGATTCGATTAGGTTAATACCAGCATAAATAAACTTCTTTTGTCTTTCCTAATTGAAAATATTTCTGGGGTTTCCGTGTGTTCAAAAATATTTGTTTTGCTATTAATTATCTCTTCTAATATGGGCATTCCTGGTGCTGAGTACGAGTCTGCGTTTGAGTTCTCCGTGTCGTCGTCGCTTATGTTTATAATTTCCTCTTGTTCGTCTACATTGTTTACCATTGATTGATTTTCTATATGTATCAGATTTATTTTAATTCTTGATAATGCATCTGCTGCACAGTTTAATTTCCCTTTTTTGTGTTCTATTTTATGGTCATATTCTTCCAACCTTAGTCTCCATCTCATTAATTTCGAATTTGGGTGTTTTAGGAAGAATAGCCTTTTAGTGGTTTGTGGTCCGTATATATTGTAAATATTCTACCGTATAAGAAGGTTTAAAATAATCAGTGGCCCATATTATGGCTAATAGTTCTTTCTCAATAGTACTGTATCTGGGTTCCGTCTTGTTTAGCGTTCTACTCGCATAGGCTATAGGTCCGTCGTCATTTGGTTCGCCTGGGATTAATATGCCAGCGATGGCTACATTGGATGCGTCAGTTGTTAAAATAAAGTCCTTTGAAAAACCTGGTGGTATCAGTACAGGTGAATTCATTAATAATTCTTTACACGTGTTGAAAGCGTTTATGTATTCTTCGTTGTTAACGTCTATTTTCGCGTTCTTTTGTAAGCATTTTGTTAATGGTTTTGTGACGTGGGCAAAATTTTCTATGAATTTTCGGTGATATCCTATAACTCCTAAAAATGATTTTATTTCTTTTGGTGTTTTAGGTATGTGGTATTTCCTTGCGGCGTCCAATTTTTTTGCATTTGGTTTGTTTCCGTCTTAACTTATTATATGTCCTAAAAACTCGGCTTCCTTTCTAAAAAATCGCTCTTATCGAGCTGTATCTTTAAATTGCTTTGTCTCAAACGTTCGAATACTAGTCTTAACTTTCCTATATGTTCCTGCAGTGATGTTTAAAATACTATTATGTCATCCATATATCAATTTTTTTTACCTATTATGCCTTGTAAGACGCTCTACGTTAGTTTGGAAAACGTCGCTGGAGCTCCTGCTAACCCAAGCGGCATTCTAACATATTCCAAATGGCGTGTATCGCTTGTAAACGCTGTTTTTCTATGTCTCTGGGGTCCATTTTAATTTGGTGGTAGCCCCAAACTAAATCTATTGTTGAAAATTATTCGGTGCGTCCCAATTTCTCTAAAATTTCGCCAATTTTGGGAATTGGGTGCCTTATAATAACCCAAATGGGACTGTTATATGGACTATGGCTGTGTCTAATATTTTTTTGACGCCCTCGTAACGCAGGTGGCTAGGTGCCAGCCTGCAAAGCGAGAGGTCCCGGGTTCGATTCCCGGGCGGCCAAGTTGACTTTGTCTGGAAAATATATAAAAAATATTAAATGATGGGAAAGAGTGTGCTAATGGCCTGAGATGCCGCAGCCAATAATATTAAATAAAAAAAATATTTTTTTTTGTCGTAACATGTCGTTTATTTGTTTGTTCAGTTCGGGTTTGTGTACATATGGGTACCAGTATAATTTTGAATGCACCGGTATTTCGCCTGTTGACCGTATTGTATGTTTTATTACTTTTTTTGACGCCCTCGTGGCGCAGGTGGCTAGGTGCCAGCCTGCAAAGCGAGAGGTCCCGGGTTCGATTCCCGGGCGAGCCAAGTTGACTTTGTCTGGAAAATTTGTAACAAATATTAAATGATGGGAAAGAATGTGCTAATGGCATGAGATGCCGCAGCCAATAATATTAAATTAAAAATAATATATTTTATTTGTCGTAACATGTCGTTTATTTGTTTGTTGACTTCGGGTTTGTGTACATATGGGTACCAGTATAATTTTGAATGTACCGGTATTTCGCCTGTTGTCCGTATTCTATGTTTTATTACGTTTGTATGTGTTAATGGTTCGTCCTTATTTAAAAATATGTCTTGGTATTCCGTTGAAAGATTTATTAGTATGTGTTTTTCCTCTTTATTTAAATAGTTTTTGTTTATTTGGTTAATTACGTTATTTGGGTTTATTTTGGGTTAACGATTGACCCTGGTATTATTTAAATCTAGAGTCTTATTTACTATTTATTCTACGGCTCTATTCCGCTGATTAATCTGAAAATTGTTAACGTGCGCCCAATGCGATCTCTGTTTATAACTCTGGTCTGCCTAGTTAGCTACATACGTGAGCTCGTCGGCATTATAATTATATAATCTGTTTGTACGACCTTTCTTCGTTTTGTTTCTGTGTGTTGCTATATCTGCATTAAGTATATGGTTTACCAAGTCAAGTTCATTGGTATAAGCAAAATATTCGTCTGTTATTATATGATTTAATTATAAGCTGTTCTATTGGCGATGCCATATGCGTTGGCCTCGTCTAAAATCTCACTATATCTATTTGGCGTTTCTATATTTCCTTCGCTAGGGAATTTACTATTTATGCACTTATCACTTACGTATAGTTTGTGGTTTTTAAAATCTATTCTAGCCTCACTTTTTGTTAAGAAGTCAATTACAACTAATCCACTATACTCGTTATTGAAATTAAACAGACAGAATTCTTGTGTCTCGTTTGACTTAAAACTATATTCGCTCTTTTTGAGTGTTTAGAGAGACCGTATGCGGGCCTCATGAGGAATGGGTTCTTGAATATATTATTCGCAAAATTATGGTAAGCTACTACGGGGTTTGATAGTTTTTTGATGATCCACTATCTAATAATAAAATACCTTTTATTTCCTTCAGCTCTACTTAAGGTAGCCGGGATAATGTATTAAAATTGTTAATATCCATTACGGTGCGTCCTGTGACAGGCCCCGAAAACGGACAATTTTGCTGGTCCTCGTCATATTGTCCCGCTAGGGATAATTCATGATTCACTGTATCGTAATTTGGTTCATTATAAAAATTTGACGCTAATTCTTCATTTATTTCATTATAATTTGTCACGTCGTTGTAAAAATCTGTATGGTGCACTTATTCCTAAATTGTGTTGTATTTTGTCGGTCTAACCGGGAATTTGCAACGCTTATATCCATGGGTTCTGGATATTGTCTATTATTGGGGTTATTTGGACTGTAATTTGGGCGTCTGAATTGATTTGGCTGGGTCTGGGTATTTGTGAGAAATTAGGTCTGGTTTGATTATTTTTCTGATTTCCTTGATTATTGCCTTGATTATTATTCTGATTATAAGGTCTAGAGTTTGGTTGGAAACGCCTCTGAAATTGCATGTTACTAAAATTTGGCGTTTGCTGTCTGTGATAAAACTCTCTCTGTTGTACGTCATGGCTGTTTGTGTGGAATTGTTGCTTATGTAGCGACGTATCCCTATAGTCACAGTTCTCTTCGGCAAATATAAACTTTAACGCCTGTTCGGTGCTTGGCGGATTAGTTGACCCCAACACAATGCGTAACGAATTACGTAAGCCTCCTAAGAATACTTTTAGTATTTGTTGTTGGTATAGTCATTTTCAACGCTCGAATGGCTTCACTGTTTTCGTTCGAGATGAGGTTTGAAATTAATAAATGCCCTATATGCCTACACCGGTTATTAAATGCTAGTGCATCTTCGTTTGGTTTCTGTTTCAATTGTAACAGTTCCCCTAACAAACTTGTATCGTCTCTTTGATCCGTGAAATTTTGAACTATAGCTTGCCTTAAAGTGATCCAGAAATTAATTATTTTCGTATTTATAATTAGTTTTGCTTGCCCTGTTAATTTGGTTTGTACAAAATTCAACAAAAAAGGGTTTAAATACATTTTGATTTGCTACGTAAAATTGATTCATTACTAAATCTACTGCTTTTATAAAAAAAAAAACACATTTGCCAGTTGGCCGTCAAATTCGGGGGTTGCTTTGAAATATAATTCTTTGAATTGATCTGCCATATTTACGTTATTGATCTCTGAATTATCGGCACAATAAGGTAACTCGTAATTGCTCTCACTAATTCTTACTTGTCTTAATCTATACGCTAAATTTAAGAAATCTGTTATTTATTCGTCTGGTTCAGACATAAAATTATCAACAGTACAGAAATGTAAAAAGTGGATAAGAATTTAAAAAAGGATAAAACTGGAAAGTAGCAAACACTTACATAACAATGACTGATACTGCTTCGATTGGACTGATTGGCTCTGTTTCTATACTGCTTGGCTCTTACTTTGGATTGCTTGGTTCTTTGACTGGTTGCTCGAAGTTACAATATATTGGTTTCAATCATGACGCCGTTCAGTTTATAGAGAGTTACTTTTCCGATAGGGCACAGAGGGTTGTCTGCGGTCGGATATATCGGATTCTTTGAGTTTATTAAAAGGAGTTCCACAGAGCTCTATTTTAGGCCCCCTTTTATTCAATATTTATACGTTTGATTTTTAAGAACAAATAATCTCGAGCAAAGTACACTTCTATGCCGATGATACCCAGCTTTACAAATCCTTTCCTGTCCAAAATGCCTTAGACGCTATAGCAAGTTTAAATACAGACCTTAATAAGTTAGTCACGACAGCAAAGGAGCATGATCTTGCGATAAATGTCAACAAGTGTTGCGCACTTTATTTTGGCAGGAAGGTCAATAGGAATAGGGTTTGTTCTCAAAATATTAATATTTTGATAGATGGGAATCACTTGGAAGAAAAACAATGTGCAAAAAATCTTGGTCTCATAATAGATAACAATTTAAAATTTTATGATGACGTCACTAATCTTCGTAGAGCTAGCTTTGGCCTATTGAAATCTTTTTATAGCCACCGAAATTGCCTTCCAGCGAAAGTAAAAGGTCTCCTGGTAAACTCGATGATTCTCTCGCGCTTTAACCATGCTGATGTTGTGTATGGAACCTCTCTTGACAGTTGGGATCGACAAAGAATAGAAAAGGTTCAGAAGTCATGCTTACGATTCATCTTTAATCTAGAAAAAACAGATCGTGTTTCTTATAAGTTAAAAGAATTAGATTGGCTGAATATGAGGAATCGCTGGAAAGTACATCTTCTTTGCTTAACTCACAAGATTGTCCTCGGGGTGGGGCCTGATTACCTACATCAGAAGCTCTGTTTTCGTAGACAAATACATTCGCTCAATAGAAGACTCGATCACTTGTTTGCCATCCCTAAATATTATACGAGCCAATATCGGAGCCCTTTCTCATATGTTGCACCACACCTGTATAATAAAATACCTTTTGAACATACGTTATATTCGCTGCCAGGGTTTCGGAGACATGTTACAGATTTTTATAAAAATAGTCAGTTTGCGTAGTGTAGTTATAGTAAATCATATTCATATTAAGAATTCATTTCTTTTGGCTAAATTTAAGGCGCACAATTGTTAATATTTTGTTGTTACATTGTTTTCTTGTTGTTTTGGGTACTAAGGCATTTATAATTTGTGATTTATAAATTATAGTTTATAATTTATAATTTATGGTTTGTAATTTATAATTTGTTTATTTTGTAATTCCTACACTTTAAGTTATCTTTTAAGGGTTAAGTGGAAGAAAATTGTGAAATTAACTTCGCCCTAATAAAGACCTATTATTATTATTATTATTATTATTATTATTATTATTTTTATTATTATTATTATTATTATTATTATTATTATTATTATTATTATTATTATTATTATCATTATTATTATTATTATTATTATTATTATTATTATTTTAAACATTGTTTTAGATATAATTTATTTTATTACATTCTTTTAAAGAAATTATTGTTTCAGTATTTAAATGGCCACGTAACGTGTGATCCAGCCGGTGTATTAGCTAACTTTGATCCATGTGTAGTTTAGTGCAAGTTTCCAGTGGCGAGCACTGGAATAGTTTATCGGGGTTATGTGTTTATATATACTTGAAGTTTGAAATCTGCTGACTTTCAGCCTTCACTTTAACCTAATTTATTGAGGGAGTATCCATGTCAGGGTGTATCCGCTTTATTCATGGTTGTTTGCCGTATAACTCTATTATTGAAATTGAGCCATTAAATTTCATCAGAGAAGCCCGTAAACAAGAGGAAAAGAAGACGTGTTCTATATCTACATTTTACAGGTAGATCAGTTTTATTTCACTATTGTTTTTGATAAGTTGGCGTATTTAAATATTTTGTCTCATTGCTAGAATTCTCGGTCTGATTCGTTTTTGCATCTACATATGGCTTAAGAAATTAAAATTTATTAAACTTGCTGATGAATCAGTTTGCGGGACATATTCAAAATGTGTTTTAAAAAACATTTTATGTTGTTAACAAATAAAAAAAATCTCTGGACGCAGCAAGTGCGTTATGGTAGCGAATTTTCTTTGAAATATTTTTAATAGCAAATGTCTTTCTTTGATGAAAGCAGACATCAAACTTGGTTGCCTATATAGTAGAAACAATGTACCATATTTCATTGAAATAAATTTATTGTTTGAAAATATATAAACATTTTTCAAAAGTCTAGATGCAGCAAATCTGTTATGGAAGTGAATTTCCATAAAAATGTTTTTAGTAGAAAATGTGAACAGGCATCAATCTGATTACCGGTATAGCCTATGTGGTAGAAACAATGTACTATATTTTAACAAAATTACTTATGGTTTGAGAATATACAAAAATTTTCCGAAAATAAACTTAACTGTTGGCAGGTTTCTGAAAACAGTTTTATGAAAAACGTTCGGGAGCTAAACTGCAAATTTACCGAAAATTCGCTACCAAAACGCACTTACCGTGTCCAGGTTTTTTTTTCTTACAAACGCATCATATTTCGATAAAAAATGCAAAAATGCATTAACGAATTTGTTCTACGAAAATTAGTTAAACAAAAATTATACACCCCTACTTACTCCTGGTCCCGTAACTTCCTTGGGGAGTGTGAACAAGAAATTTTCCTTGGGGTTTGAGGATCCAGGGGGGTGGGGGCCTAGGCAGGTTTCTAAAAACAGTTTTTTGAAAAGCTTTCGGGAGCTAAACTGCAAATTTACCGAAAATTTGCTACCAAAACGCACTTACTGCGTCCAGATTTTTTCTTACAAACGCATCATATTTCGACAAAAAATGCAAAAATGCATTAACGAATTTGTTCTATGAAATTTAGCTAAAAAAATTTATGCACCCCTACTCACTCCTGGTCCCGTAACTTCCTTGGGGGGTGTGAACAAGAAATTTTTCTTGGGGTTTGTGGATTCAGGGGGGTCCTAGGCAGGTTTCTGAAAACAGTTTTTTGAAAGAAGTTCGGGAGCTAAACTGCAAATTCGCTACCAAAACGCACTTACTGCGTCCAGTTTTTTTTTACAAACGCATCATATTTCGATAAAAAAATGCAAAAATGCATTAACGAATTTGTTCTACAAAAATTAGCTAAAAAATTATGCACCCCTACTCACCCCTGGTCCCGTGACTTCCTTGGGGAGTGTGAACAAGAATTTTTTTTGGGGTTTATTGATCGGGGGGGGGGGGGGGGGCTAGGCAGGTTTCTTAAAACAGTGTTTTGAAAAGCGTTCGAGAACTAAACTGCAAATTTACCGAAAATTCGCTACCAAAACGCACTTACTGCGTTCAGATTTTTTTTCTTATAAACGCATTATATTTCGATAAAAAATGCAAAAATGCATTAATAAATTTGTTCTACGATAATTAGCTAAAAAAATTATAGACCGTTAAACCATAAACTTCACTAACCCTACAAATAAATATCCAAGAAGCCACCAAACTTAACTAAACTGACAGCTAAAGCATCAGAGAAAGGGTCTATTTGAAATGGATATTCTGTAAATATTTTAGTAAAATGAAGGGCAATGACGGTTGAATCTGAAACTTAAGGGTTTGCAGAACATTTTTCTTGCAACATTTTCTTTTTACAAACAGTATTTGTTTCACATTCTTTGCTTAAACATTGCCAATTTTGACGTTTAAAATTGCGAGTTTGACGTTTTGCGGAAAACTCCAAAATTTGTTACTTTAACTGCCCATAACTTCTTTGTCTTTACAGCTAGGGACCTAAATTTTGGTACAGAGTTCACTCTTTATAATACAAATACGCGTACCAAATGGTTGCCCTTACTTTGTTATTTCCGGAGATATGAGTTTTTTATAAAGAAAATACAAAATTTTCCGGGAAAACCTGGTCCGATTTTCCTGGCTAACGAACTTATCCAAGCCACTTGCAAAAGGAAGTTACTCTGCAAATTTTATCAAGATCGGTCCATTATTTTTTGAGTTATCGGTCGGATATATATATATATATATATATATATATATATATATATATATATATATATATATATATATATATATATATCACAGATCTCCCCATAAGCGAATAAAAAAAAAAAATTCGCTAAAAAGACAGTGATTTAATTTTTTTAAAAGAATATATCATGATGAGCAAGATGTATGTATTTATACAAAAATTATATTTGCCAACTCTATTATTATTTACACGAGACAAATAATAATCATCAAGTCTAAAGGCAATGCCGCCCTGTCACAGCAACCATGACTGTGTCTGTGGTGGTTGCTGTTTTTGTAAAGCGTGAATGCGATAGTTACCCGTTTCCTTCCACATGGTTCAAATCGCACCGTCGGGATTTTTTTAATATCTCCCGCGGTGTGATTAGAAGCCAAAAATATACGACTTTGGCACCGAGTATTAACATATTTCATTTTACAATAGCAATAATAAAGTCAGTAGGAACTCATCAGCCACTTTCCAGAGTCTTAATATTATTTTTGGTAATTTTATGTAGGTACTGCCTACCCAACAAGTGCAAAAAAGGAGAACTTTCAAAGACAGTAGAGTTTATAACAATAAGAACGTATAGCGATGACGAATTAGTAGATGGGTAGGTAGTACGTCGTGTGTTGAATAAAATGTTGGTGACAGTGAGGTAGTCTGTATAAATAAATTATATGGCAGGTGTAAGAATTCATCAATAATTTTTATCTTAGAATATAGTTGGTACGAGTGACACCGAGCATACGTAGAGTATTTTCTATTACCTAATGTTTACCCACAAACATCGACAGTAGGCAAGAGGACAAACTTTTGGAAAGGCATGAATGCAGTTCCAGATATTTGCGAACCTGGTGAAAGAACAATTGTTTCGGAGATATGAACGAGTGGGTTAGTATAAGTGGAAAAAACATAAACTAGTGGGAAACACAAGAGGCAATGAAAATGAAAACTGTCTCATTAATGTCAACGTGAAAAAAGGCCTGCTCATCTTGTGAGCCTGAATGAGAACTGCAACTGATGACAGTAATAAATAAAATAAAGTTATGTGTGAACGCAGGGAAGACTAAAGTGGTGTTTAATAGAAAAAGTGGAACAAGAAATTGCAATCTCTTAATAATTGGTGAATTGGTAGACGAAGTAAAGAAATTTGGGAAGGACGATGGAAGAATAGATGATGAGATACAAAGTAAGGTAAATACTGGTTGAAAGTTATAACCGCTGTAGCTAGGAGTGAATGTACGTCTAAAGTGGCCAAAGTCACTGTATATAATAATGTATTGGCCCCAACTATGTTATATGGGTATGAAAATTTGGTGTGTAAAGCAAAACATGAAATAACACTTAATGCTGTTTGAATGGACTTTTTGGGATGAGTGGGAGTTAAAATAAGAACGAATAAGTTCAGAAATTAATAGTTTATGAACGAATGTAATGTGGAAAAGTTTGGTGAAAATAAATTTGAAAGCGGTGTACTTAGATGATTTGGGCACATAGAACGGATGGAGAATGATAGAATGACAAGTCGGGTTTCTAGAGAGCACGTGGATGGTAAGGGAAGTCGTGGAAGACTCAGGAAAGTATGGTCGGATGTTGTGGTCGATATATTAAAGAAAAAAGATGTAAGAAGTTTGTGTAATAGCGGAGCATGTATACGAAGATGTATGAATTTGAAAGGAGCGAAAATAGCATGTCACGATAGAAGTGCATGAAGAAATATTGTTAAGAAATATCATATAATTTCTGGTGTGCTTTCCCCATTATGGAAATAGGGTCACGGGTAGTAGTAATAGTATTATTATTATAAAATCAAACTTATTTTGATATAATTGATAATCTTTAATTCAATAAAATCTATCTGGCAATTTTGACGCAAATAATCCATTCATCTATTATATTTAGGGTAAGCGAAAAACATAAAAGCTGGAGGATAACGTCATCTGTAGGGATAAGAGAAAAATAATATCATAATTTCACGCACAAACGATATCAAATGAAGGGACGTGAGGGAGGAAAGGTAACGTTTCATTAATCAGAGACGTCTGATCGGTCCGGAATCTTTCTGTCATTTCTACCAGAGCAATCCCGTTTATTCGTCTGAAGTCAGTTCGTTTATCATCTGGTAAATGCTATTATCAGAAGCACGTGCCACGGATACAGGTGTATTTTAAAAATTGGGAGGGAATCTAATAAGATATGGTAATGAATTATGCACTAAACTTTAATACAAATTTTGTCTTTTTAAATATGTTTTTACTCCATGATTGTAATATATGTAGTTTGTTTTTGACGTAACTAACAAGTAAAACACCGGTATGGATTTTGCAATATTTTCATGAATACAATGCTATTGTGACTGCAAATTTTCCAAGTTATGAATATTTACTAATAGTTAAATAAATAATCAACAACATAAGCAGATATTTATATAGCCTAAAATAATGACAGATATCCAATTACTAACATCGTATTATATTAAACTAGATGTATCGCGAGCGGAATTTTACAAATTTAATTGTAGAGAAGGGTCTTCCTAATAGAAAACCAGTAAATCAGCCTGCTTATTTAACATGACATAGTTATTGCTGCTATTGCTTTAACAAAATGTAAAAAATTTCAATATACCCCAATGCAGCACAAATCTTCATATAGTTATTATAGTGGCATATAATTATTTTTAGTTCCCGTCTATCTAAGGCTATAATAAAGACTAAACGGGTTCCAAAGATTTTCATAAATTCACATGGAGTAAATGAGTGAGATAATAGTTAGTTATGAGGCATGGATCTCAAAACTATGTTGTAAAAAGTCTGGACGCAGAAAGGCGTCATGGTAGCAAATTTTCATTAAAATCTTTCAAATCTTCAATTCTTAAGTTAAAAATAACATATTTTAATTATTATTTACTTACTAAGTGATAGAATAATTATACAATGTTCTAGTGCAAAGAGGCTTAAGCTTCTGCTTGCATCATTTGTACAATTAACAAAAACTCAAGCGATACATGACACTGCTACATCTTGTCATAGGTATCTTGAATTTTGACACAAATTAAAGTATTTAATGTCAGTTTTTCGCTAATTTGTTAATTTATGTTAATTTAAAGGTGTAACATCTTCGCTAACGCAAAACTAAGTTGCGTTGATTCACCCTCACATTTTATTGCTCCCCTTTCACTTATAATATTATATATATATATATATATATATATATATATATATATATATATATATATATATATATATAAGAAGTACTTGGTACTTGGCTGAATCGCGCCCACAAATTGTTGAAACCCGACGTATCGGTTCCCATTTTCGAGCCATTTTCAAGAGGTTAAGAAAACATGGCAAAAAGGAAATCTGGTTTCTGTCTAATTGAAAAAAACTAAAATCGTTACTGCGCCCGGTTTCTAGACAATGCCTAAATAATCTTTTTGAAATATTGTAAAGAGGCGAGCCTTCCAAGAGGCTGGCAGGTATTGTTAGTGTGGCACTCTAGTTTGTATGTCTGGTCGAATGATCGCTGCAGGCATATCGAGCTATAAAGGTGGTGGCAAGACTTGGGTCCAAAAATGCTGGCATATATATTTTTACTCGGCATACCTGACAGTAATGGAAATGATTATTACGTATAAAATTTCAGAGTTTATTTTACATCATCAGATTGTGCATACATTTTAATATGGCTTCGTTCCAGGAAGATTCACCATTACAAGATTACTATCATCTGTCAAGTACTGGAGACAACTCCTTGATACCAAGAACTGCTTGATGTTGAGTACTTTGAATTTTCAAAGGCATTTGGCAAGGTCCCACAAGAAATTGTTACAGAAGCTGGAACGTGTGGGTTTTCGGGAAAGTCTATTTCAGTGGATCAGTGTATACATCACAGGAAGATCATACCGAGCTAGGGTTGATGAATATAGCTCACAGCTTTATAATTTTCGAGCTGGAGTTCCACAAGGGTCAGTATTTCTCCTAGCCTCTTTATTATGTGTATAAATGATCTATACACATGATCTACCTACTGGCTAAGATGCCAGCACGCATTTTATTTAGATGACCCCAAGATGTATAAGTCATCCATGTAGCATGATAATATCCAGTCAGATGTACGTGCGAATCTAAAAATGGTGTGACCACTGTCTACTTACACTCAATACAAGCAAAAGCCGTGCACCACTTTGTACTTTGTGTCTCACAATCCAAAACCCTAGTGATTGATTTAGTGGTTAGGGTATGCACAAACTGACATAATTATTTTTGTGTAAATAAAAGCTCTGATCTGAAATAGGGTGGGCATATTAGTAATGTTGTCAGCAAAGGGATTTTCTATTATATGTATCTGCTAAGCACAAAAACTTGTTTGCCAAATTTCGAGATCTCGAAGAATATTACTAAGGCGTATATAAAACCTGGTCTTGGGTATGGTGCCCTTATGTTGCAAGAGATATGATGCTTTTAAAGGAGATGCAACGGAAAACCACAGGAGCAATGAAAAGCATTGGACACCGTTCTATCGAACTACGTCGCTCTAGACGTGGACTCCAAACTTTGATGTACAGAAGACTCAGAAGTGAACCTAATTTATACATACAAGCTATTACGTGGTTTTCTATAGAGCGTCTAAAATGCATGTAAATCATGACACATGGGCAGGACGGTACTCCATAAAGCTGGTCAGTAAAGACTTTTGGCTAGACAATTTTTGCTGCCCAATATTTACTGCGTGAATTGCTATGTCTGAAGTTACCGTAAGTTACCTTCCGCAAAACAGTTTAGGACTTTTAATTATATGAAAGATGGTGCCTTGATGAACTTATTCCCACTGATGTGGTATATTGTACACCCTTGCGACACAAATATTTACGAGTGACTTAAGAATATCCAGCACAAATTGCGGCTGGAAATTACGACCTAATTTACTCAAGCCGCTTACATCCATCATCTGTCTTTCCAATAAAATTAATTTTTAAAACTTCCTGTTTTTTCAAGATAACACATTTGCAAGTAAGAGTATAAGAAATATGGTGACCGAGATAGGTCTGATATAAAAGGCAATTGGAAATATTTTGATAAAAAATGTTAAGCTATTTATCTGAGAGAGAAGGAAACACTATTAATGTAAACAAAACCTCAAATTGAATTGTTTACTAAATTGGAATTAGGTTAAGTTTTACCAATGGATTTGCATGAGTTTTTTATTTTTAGTAAACATACTATACAAGAATTGTGAAAGTATAATTCAAAACAAAAAGGTTTTACAGGTGTCCATAATAAACAACCTGTTTATTTAATTTATGTACAATAGTGACAGTCTTCCCAAGTGAGTATTATGTATTAAGCCCATTTATTAACGATGTTTTTGACACTTAAAATTTTAAAAAGCAAAGTGGGGCTTAGAACTGTCTCACAGCTAATGTTTAGAATGATATTTGTAATTTCAGAATTTGGAACTGATATCACACTTGTAAACTGTTTTTTATGTATTTAGAACCGAGCAGGCGTTTCTTTTGTGCGTAACTTCATGCAATGATAATTATAATAATAGTAATAATCATAAAAAGAAGACTATCCAGCACGTCACCGGAGGATGTCATGCGTTTGCTGCAACAGCGTACAAAGAGAGGCACGACGGATCCCATATATCACCCCACTTTTAGTATTTTAGTTTTTGTAAAATAGAAAATAGAAAATTCCTAAAGTATCTTTTATTGAGTTTTATCCACATTTTAGAGGACAAAAATGACGGTTAAGCATCGTGCCTTTGGGAACCTAGACATATGTTTTGTATGTCATATGGTATAGTTCAAAGTAGTTAAATAATAATAGTAACAGTACCAGTTATATTTGTTAAGACAAATGATACATTGCAACATCTGACAAATAAGTTGAAATCTTGTGCCTTTCAAATTACAATTTAGATAGGTTTATCCAAAGTTATATAAGCAAAATTTGAGGGACGGGCGTGACTACCAAAATTTTGAATACTTAAATAGTTCATTTACTTCTTTGATTAATCCCTCCATCGTTACCCTATGCAGTACGTTTATTTCCCAAATTGCAGAATCTATATGGTAACACTTTCTGGTTATTTTTTTCTTACTGCCATTTATGAAAATCTAAATATTATTGTTTTTTGGTAACCTGCTATTTTTTTTGTTGATTACTATCATTTATACATATCACATATTTGCTTTAGTCGTTTCCAAGTTATGTAACTCTAGATTTAAGCATTTGATCTGAATCAAGCAACCGCTAAGTGTCAGTTCACCGAAGGTAACAACATATTATGTTGTATATAACACATGCTACGTATTGTAAGGATATTGTTACCAAAGCATCGCTAAATGCTTTTTGTTGTAATACAATAGTGTATGATATATTAACTTGCAAATCATAAAACATTCTTTGAAATTCCTAATGTCGAGTTGTCAATTTGATTGAATAAAATTCACCCACGAAATAGAAGTTAACAGTAAACTTCTTTTAGACGCACTAGTTAGTAAAAATAATGGGTCTCTTGGATTCGATGTCCACAGGAAGATAACTACCACTATAACTTACATTCCAAATGACTCACATCATACGTTTACACACAAAAAAACGACTGTTTTAAGTTTCTTAGTAAATATATAAATGAAAGTTCCACTAAGTAAAAGTAGATATAGTAGAGTACATTAAAAATGTGGCTAAATATAACGGAAATTCGGACTGCTTAGTGGTAAAATTAATTAACAGACAGAGAACAAAGAAAATGTTAGCGGAATGCGCGACGTTCAGGAAATATAAAATAGAGAAAAAATTTGTTTGCCTACCTTTTGAACCACGTATCACAAGAGGTCACGAGACCATTTTTAAGAAAGCAGATTTGCAGCTAACTTTTTCGACAAAAAATTATTTTAAAAAAATTGTTAGGTAATACGAAAGACAAAGATAAAGCCACTGAAATGTCGGGTATCTATGAGATGGATAAAGGTTGTAATATTAAACACGTTGGAACATCTGGCACAGCTGATATACGGTAATGTAGAGAAGTCATGCGTGGCACATCATATTTGGGACAATAAGCACCACATAGATAAAGAAAATCTGAATCTTATCAAAAATGTTAGACAGCCAGCGAAGCTAGAAGCGTACGAAAGTATTTCTAAGGGAATAAAAAACAAAAGTTCCTTAAACCGAGCTCCGCCACTGGCTTGTAAGTCCTCTGTTTGCGCACAGAAACTTGTCAGTAAAGTTATAAAGAAGTTCAAAAACCTCGTCGTATTAAAATACAATACACATAAGATTTGCCTGCGATTTAGTCTCCCTCTCGGTATCGTTCTCTACCTAAGACTTAGTATGAAAGGCGATGTTCAGTAGTAAGTAGTTATAATTTTTCATCCGCTCATGACGCCAACTTTGTTAGTGAAACGATCTTTAGGTCTTTAAAAAGATGTTGTTGTGATTGAGGTTCTCCAAGTGTAATTATTGGTCTTATGCAACATAATAGGGTTCGGCAACTTGATGCTAAAAATACATTGACTTTTGGATATTGTAAGGTTGCTGTGAATGTTTTATACCTATATTTATTGAAACATACTAAGTATTACCAGATTGCTATCGTATAGTGGCCGTTTTGTCACCTATAAAATTGTACTGTTTATCTTATGAATTCTTCAGATTGTTTATTCAAATACTGTTTATGGTTTTTATTTAATGGACAGGTGTCTTTCATAACATATATTTTTAAAATTCATGTATAGCTAATGTGAACCAACATGTACTTATATTTGAATCAAGCATCCACCTTATTGGAGTTGCAAGTCTAGTAGGAATTAAAATATTATCTATTATTATATACTTTTTTTTTCTCCCTGAGGGCTCGTCCGCGGCTTTGCCGCCCCTATAGTACTGCAACCTTTGGCTTATTGTGCATAATGTTTTGGATACTTGAATAATATGCAAAATAAATGAAGAAGGTATATTTATTTTAAACTAATTCTATGTTTTTGTTTCAGGTAAGTGTCAGCCAGGCTACATTTTCTTTTACCTTAAAAATGTAAGTAGTGTCCTTACGGATGTGTTGTTTTTAATTGATAGGTAAGTTTTAGAAACAAATGGTAACCAGTCTATTATTTGATTTAACTTTAGCAAAGGTACAGTACATTCGTGTACTCAAACTTCACCATCTAAATTACTTTTCAGATCCTATCTTCAAAATGATGTGAATCTTAGACAGTGATAAAATTGTTTGTGTCTAACAGTGAGGCACGATTTACTGTTTTCATGAAGTTTAAGGTGGTTCATTTAGATTAATCCATTTCTGTTTCTCAAATAGATAAATTCCATGAGGGTAACATGTTACCTATCTAAAGGAGTTAGTAAATACCAGCATGTAGTGTCTGGATATTCAGCTACAACTTCCGACAAATATATTTGTCTAAATCAAACACAAAATCAATTGAACGTGCCTAATTTGTAGGCGTAATGGACTTCGGTCACGTAGCCTTAGAAGACCGTGTCTTATAACATGATAATTAATTTATGTTAAAAGTAAATCTGGCATTGCTGTACATTAGTTTAAATCTTTAGTCGGCGACTCACTACACAGGAAAATAAAAAAAAACATTATAAAAATAATATGTAAACTTCTTTTTACCAGCTTTTATTTAATTTCACCTGTTAGAAGATTTGTTTGTTGGTATAGCTAGGTCAAATATTGCAAGTCAATGTTGAACCAGGTTGCCCTTATCGGATTTGGCTGAAATTTGTTACGAGTGTATAAGTTAAGTGACAATGCAACAAAAATTATGTGTCATTATGATAAATTCAATATGGCGGACGCTCCAAAATGGCGGATTTTTCCTTTTCTCACAATCTCCTTGAAATGGTTTTGAAGGGTTTAACGATTAACATACAGTAGGCTTGATAACGCTTTCATAAAAACGACGCCTATATATATATATATATATATATATATATATATATATATATATATATATATATATATATATATATATATATATATATATATATATATATATATATATATATATATATATTGATAGAGGTCTTCAGCAGCGGCCTCAACCTTCTCTGGATTTTTACATTTTTACGCTCTCAAGATATCCTTGTGCGTCAATAGAGGAAACATAAAGATGACAGCAAAGATCATCTGCAACTGTTATACCGAATGTAGAGAACGTGTCGGCATTTGGTGAGCCGTCTAATTGTCTGGGTTTTGTAGGTCACTTTTCGGAGATACGATGCAATTCGGTGTTTTATGGCATTGAGATTAGCCACATTTTCAGAGCCCCAGCTAAGAATTTTAGACATGTCACCATTTAGTGATTTCTTTAGTCACTTCTGAGTGACAAGTGGCTAAAAACAGTTATTGGGCGACTCGATTAAAACGTATTGTGAAGAACGCTATCATTGTTGAAGCAATTAATCGGATTGTTGGTTGTTGACGGAAAGTCATTTTAGTGAATTTTCTTAAAAAAAATTCACTAATGAGGAGATCCCGACTTTTGAATTTTGAAAAAATTTCTTCAAATGAGCGCTAATTAGCCCCCCCAGAAAACATATCCGGGGTCAGTTTCAATTTTTATATGTTATATATATATATATATATATATATATATATATATATATATATATATATATATATATATATATATATATATATATATATATATATATATATATATATATATATATATATATATCACACCGATAACTCAAAAAATAATGGGCCGATTTTGATTAAATTTGGTGAAAAAATTCCTTTTGCAAATGGCTTGGATAAGTTCGTTAGCCAGGAAAATCTGCCCAGGTTTTCCCGGAAAATTTTGTGTTTTCTTTCAAAAAAAAATTATATCTCCGGAATTAACAAAGTAAGGGCAACCAAATTTGGTACACATGTTTACATCATTATAGGTAAGTCACCCACCAAAATTTAGCTATGTAGGTCAAAAGACAAAAAAGTTATAGGCATTTAAAAAAAAATAATTGGGGTTTTCCTCAAAACGTCAAAGTGGCGATTTAAAATGTCAAAATTGGCAACGTTTAGGCAAATAACTTGAATCTAATACGCGCTATAGAAATAAAATGTCTCAAGAAGGATGTTTTACAAACCCTAAAGTCTTAGTTTCAATCGTCATTGTCCTTCATTTTACTAAAATATTTGCAGAAAATTCATTTCAAATAGACCCTCTCTCTGATGCTTGGCAGTAGCCTTAGCTATAGAGTTTATCGTTTAATGGTATATAATTTTTGTCGAATTTTCGTAAAAAATCAATAAAGCTCAATATATCCGTCATTATATAAGATATGAAAAAAATTTGTATATATTAATTATAGGGTGTCTTGAGCTACATCTTAAAATAATATTTCTACAATCACAGGATGGCCCATAAGTCGTTGGTGATACAAATTTCCTTTTTTTTAATCAAACACGCCTTAAGTTATTGCATTTTTGCATTTTCCATCAAAATATAATGCATGTTTGTAAGAAAAGAAATTCTGGACGCAGTAAGTGCGTTACGGTAGCGAATTTTGATCAAATGTTTCATATTTGAAGAGCTCAATTTGCTATTAACTTATAAGGTTGACCAAGAAACGTGTTTTTTCGGGAACACTTTAAGTTGACTTTTGGAAATTTTTGTACATTTTCACACAATAAAGTTATTTTGATGAAACATGGCACATTGTTTTTACTATATAGTTTATACTGGTAACCAAATCTGATGCCTGCTTTCTTAAAAAAAACACACATATTTGTTATTAAAAACATTTTTATGAAAATTCACTACCATAACGCACTTGCTGCGTCCAGAATTTTTTAAAAAACTAATGGGAGCGAAAACAACCCTGTGGAACATCCGCAGGAATTGTTAGTCTATTTGACGTTCACATGCAAGAAGCATTCTTTCATAAGGTTAGATACCCATAAGCATACATACGAAGGAAATTTATGGAGGAGTGTCGCATGCCAGACTTATTTAATGACTAGATTTCACCAGGCTCCAACAGTGGAGGTTAAGCGCTCGTCTGATGACTACTGGTATATTATAGCGGTTTGAGACTGATGAACGCACTGTTGACTTCGAGCACCATTTTGTGACGTTTGTCTGTAAACTATTTAACCGTTGGCAACTGTTGACACCTGGTGAACTCGGCCATACCGTGAAAATATCCAACAAAATTGTATGGCTTTCTTTAATTTTTTTAAAGGCAGAGCTCGAAACATGAGTGACAAATGTGATAATATGACCAGTGGATTGTTTTTAATATCAGCTAAACTCGAACTGGCCCCACAAAGATGTAACTACCCCATCTTATAGAGCATAAGAAAGAGACAACAATTTAAATATATTGGATCAATAATTATTTTTTACCCGTTTAACAAATAATTAAAATATTTTCGTGTTCTGCAAATTAATTACTTACGCTTTTATTCTTCAGGTCGTAACGTCACAGAATATCTTATAACGAATGGAAGTCCATATTAAACAAATATTTGCGAGTAAAAATAAATAAATAAGGGTAACTCAGAACACAGCCTGGCTGGCTACGTCTGAAGCATTCCATTCCGCAATTCTCGTAGAGGTGAACTTTGTTTATATAACCAAACTATGTAATGCATTAAGCCTCGTCGGCCTCATTAATTTATTCCAACGTTTACCTGGGGCAAATTAAAATTTATAGCTCCCTTATTTTACTTGATTATCCAAATTAGATTAATCTTCCTTGTGAGTACACTCAGGTTGAAAGTTCAATACTCTAGGAAACCTTTGAAGGTTAGACTTTGTGATTCTACCAAACGACGATAATTTAACGCTTCACTGTTTTAACTGTTTAATAAACACATTCCTTTTGTTTCGACGGTGAAATCAATCTGTCGTAATATTGTTTGTAATTACAAGTTCATTGTATAATAGAATGCTACTGTTATTTTAGTGTCGCTTGGATTTTTGTTTCGTGCCGGTATACTCTTCCCATTCAAAGTAAATTACTTGTAAATCTGTTCTTTGAATTCGACTGTTGCGTTTTAAACTGAATTAGACTCTCTTAAATGTTGATTTAACTGTGAGTGCCTAGAATAGTAACTTTCCAATTTATTAGCGAAAAGCTAGTGTGTACTCTCATCCCAAGCGAAATATATTAATCAGAATCCTCGTGCAAAAACCAGTTAGCGAATGCATTGTTGTTTAAGCTCAGCCTTTTCACCTGTTTATGAAGGAACACTGCAGTTGACACAACTTTCTTGTTTTGCAAAATCAAGTCGACAATATACCTGCTGACCTCTTATATGCAGTTGGGATCATTAACGTTTTAGGACTCGTTTATTGAACACTAGGTTAACTTGCATACGGCATGATTTTAAATTATCGTAGTTTCAGGCATCATTTGACCGGTATTTTGTTACATTTTTATTTTTAAAGGCTATACTGCCTCTTAAAGTAGGTAAAAAATAGTTCTGCAAATTGAATCATAACTTTCACATAGCCGGGGTAATTTACTTTCAATAGAAATACATTCTGATGAAATGAATTTACGGTCCATGACTTGACGACAGAGAAAATATTCGTATTCCTGTACCCATATACTTCTGAAACGTTATATTACTGGAGTCTTAACGAAAATATATCAATTTTCACCAAATCGCCCCTCATTTATCCCCTACTCCCTGAAGCGGTCTTACTCGAAAACAATTTGAAGTGTTCCTTTGTCGGGTTCTAACTGGATACCAAATTTGAAGATGGTATCTCAATTCGTTCGAAAGTTATTGCGCCTACTAACATATGGACGTACATGTCTACAGGCCGACCGACCGACCGACAGACAAAAACATTTTCGTTCCAGAATCAAGTTTTCTATATGTTTTCAAAGTTTTTACGCCATTTTAGCAAAAAAAAATATAAAGACATTGCCGAAAGCTGGGAAGCCTATCTGGAAGGGTTTTATCAGACAGAGGACATTAACTGTCAAGAAAAGTACATAGGTGAATATGGAAAAAACCTACATAGATTCGCTCATTTCAGGAGACGAAAATGAAAAAAAAAAGTTATTCGGAAAAACCTTCTGCTGTAGAAAAATGAACACCGGGACCTTCAAAAACTTAGGTGATCAAATGAAAGAAAAACTTCGTCAACTCATGTTATAAATCGGAAGAACTCTCCAGTGCGTTTATGAAAAAAAATTATCACTATTCAGAAACAATGAACATTCAAAAGTGCAGTCATCGCAGGAAAAGCTTACAGAGTCACGTAACGAAGAATCTCCCCGTCATACGGAAAAACATAATTAGAACAATGTTAAGAAATACTTACTTGGATAGAGATCAGTTGGGATTTTGACATCGCCTAGGAAATAAGGAAGCAGCATTTGAATCAATTTAAGATTAAGGGATAGAGCACTCTATGCATTTAAATAAACTACCTTACCACTGGGTTTACTATAAAGAGCTACGCAACTTTACTAATGCCGCCATAAAATCAGAAAAGAAAGCATGTTTATCTTGTAGTCTTCGAGGCTGTTCAACAAGAAAAAAATGGCAAAAACTTTAAAAACTAAACATAGTGAAAAATAAAAGAATTGATATGGAGGGTAAATTCAGTGTGGATGATATTAGTGCTTATTTCAGTGTAATTGGTAATAACAATGAGATCAACCCGAGGTAAGCACTCTTAACTCTTAAAAAAACAAGGTTCGAGTAGGCATCAGTGCGTCGTTTAAATTTCCCGTTCATATAGAATATGAAGCTTTTAACAAAATTAAGAATATGATGACGAAGACAGTAGTAGTGGATGGGATCAGTCCAGTTTTTATACAGTATATTGTCCTCATATGTTGCCGTATATAACTAACATTTAAAAGTTTGGGATCTTATATTCTTTCAGCGTGGAAACAGGCTAATGGTATTCCTATGCTAAAAGTGGGGAAATCGTCTGATTTTTTTAACTTAGGTCGGTCAGTGTACTGCCAGTATTTTTGAAGATCTTGGAGAGAACAAGGGAGCGCCAAATTAGATAATTTGTGGAAGGCAATAATATCCTACCTCTTAAACAGTCGAGATTCAGATCGGGGTGTGGGTACGCATGGCTGATGTAAGTGATGATATCTTTAGGGCAACATTTGTGTATTAATATTGCTAGACTATACTGAAGCATTTGATGTGGTCAATCACGAAATGCTTATAGCAATTACTCATTATTGTGGTTTCAGTCAGCCTGCATTCACATGGGTATCGTCATTTATATCGGATAGATTACAGAGGGTAGTCCGCCTCAGTTTGTAACTGTATCGCAAGAAGTACAACAGGGAAGCATACTTGGACCACTAGTTTTACTATATATATATACTTAAAATCTCTTTCGTTGTATTAAATTTTGTAACTGCCACCTTTATACAGACGATACGTAACCCTACTGTTCATTTAAATCAACAGATCTAGCTGAAACCCTTATTGTGATAAATACGATCTAAACTCCCTAGTCCAAAGTTTTAGAAAACATTCATTATTAATAAATTCAGAAAAATCATCTGTCACGGTTTTCGGTCTTGGTGAGGGTGAGATAGAGCGATTGCGTGTGGCAGCAGATGGTACTATTCTCCCTGTTAGGCGAGTAGCTATATGTTCGGGGTTGCTTATCGATTCAGATTTGCGTTTTAGGAATCATGTCGCTATGTGTTTAAAAAAATCCTATTATGCCCTAAAAGTAATTCATACACAGAGGCACAGCTTGGATAAGGACTTTAATATTTTCACAATTAAACCATTGTGAAGTTATTTATGCACCTTGCCTTGATAGCATTATTAAAGTCTTGTCTTCGGTTAATCTATGGCGTAAGAGGTCGACAACGTATATTAAATAAGTTAGCACTGGCCGGTTGGCTCAACATGTATAATATGAACGCTATTTACATATGCTGTGTTTCTATTATAAAATTATATATATATATATATATATATATATATATATATATATATATATATATATATATATATAATAAAGTATCTACATGATGTTCACAATTTGAATATCCATCGTAAGACGGTACTAACTATTCTCAATCAAAATAGAGAGTTGTTTAAAAGGTCGATTTCATACAAAAATGCGTTTCCCCTTGGCTCCGTCGCTATGGTCAGCACTGAGCAAGGCCTGTTTGAAGGGCAAACTAAACTGTAAGAGTGTGTACTAACATTTTGTTGTTATTTTTGTGTGCCGCTAAGTTTTGTGTTCTATTGCGGACTCACAAATATTTTGTGTAAGGCGACAATGTAAGAATAGAGTTCCGTATTTACACTGAACGTCTAACCTGTATGCTTTTGTCTGCTGCATTCTAACTATGAATATAATTAATTTATATAGATGTATATATGAAAAGATGTAGAATGTATATTGACCTTAAATGTGTTATTATTATTGTTATTATTACTATTAATATCAAAAAAGAAGGGCTTAGATAGAGATATACGTTTATGGTAAGCATAGACGCATTACTCTCGGTGTATACAAAAGTTAAGGTACGATAGATAATATGGTACATATTAACGGATATGTAACTAAAGCTAAAATAAGTAAGACGAATGCCTATTATAGCCGTGTTTGCTTACTTTGTTCATAGAAGATAAAATAAATAGGCTGAAGGAAAATACAGCAGAAATTAAAATAAATTGAAAAACCTTTCTTTGCATTAGGTACGCATATGACATATCGTTGATAGAAGAAAATGACAAATAGTTACAAAAAATGCCATGTGTAGTGCAAAGTGTGTTATAAAGAACCAAACTGAAAATCAGTATGACAAAAACAAAAATATCAAAGATAAGTATAAAAAGGATTGCGAAAATTGTTATAAAGCTGAACGGGCCATAACTTGAACAAGTAGAAATGTTCACGTACTTTGGGAGTCTTATTAAATATGATGGTAAATATAACAAAGGACGACCGTGATGGCAAAGCAAGCAGTCAATAGACATAGTACTTTTCTCACCAATAAACATATTAACTTGAACTTGACGAACATATTCGTCAAGTCGTACCTATATGGAGTGTTGAAATGTATCGCGCCTAAAGCTGGACATTAACCAAGCAAGGTATACAGAGAATAGCTTTTTAAAAGTGAAAACGCAGGAAAATGACAAAGATAATGTACACCAATAGAAGGGCGAATAAAAGTGTACGAGAAGAGATGAGAGGTGAGGAATTCTTGCTGAAAGAAAGTGAGAGACAAATTTATTGGTCATATACTGAGACCTAGGTACTTTCTTACAGAATTATTTGAAGGACAATACTTGGAAAAAGGCGAAGAGTTAGACCAAGAGGAAAACTTCTTGAGAACACGTCACAGATGGACTGCGAAATCTCCAATTAAGTTTAAAGAGCTGCTACAAACAGAGACTAACGGTTGCAACGACAAGGCGAAATGGCCTGCCGACTGTGATAATAATAAACCAAAAATTCGATTCAAACTTAAAGAAATTGGCAAAAAAAAACACCATATTGTATCTTGTTTACACAACCTCTTTGGTACTTCCTGTTCGTAACCGGTCTTCCACAAATTAAATCGGATTTGTTGTTTCATTGGTTTACACGTTGCAAGCTGATCAGTCATTCATGTCCTGCTTTAGCCGGATTTAATAATTTAAATTAGAGGAGGCGTGTGTGTGAATATTTCATTGTGTCCACAGCAATAAGGTTAATCCAGTCATAATTATTCAAGTTCAGAGTATTGTTTATTATCATATAGCCGTCACGGTTTCATTTCATTAAAATTCTAATTGAGTTGATCGAATTATGTAGACATACCAGCAGACATATGTGTGATACAATTGTAAAGAATTTACTATTAACTACTGTGATTGTGCTTAATACATTAATAAACAGTATTGTTATAAAATTGAACTTGTACTCGCAGCAGATTGACAGAGCCTAATGTCAACAAATTAATAAGTGCCATAAACTACCTTGCGGTGCGTGAAGTTGTATATGGTAGATTGTTCTTAAGTAAATCTAGTTGCATTTGGACCATCATTAGAAACACATACCGGTTTCGCTCTGATTATAACTGCCCAGTGTGCTTTGCCAATAGCAACAAAAACACATCAGAACTAAACAGACTTAAGTTAGCCAGCCTTAGGAAACATCGTAGAATCAAAAGAAAATAGAAAATATTGCGGCAAAACTAAAAGCTAAACATGGAGAAGGCTAAAACTTAAATAAGAAAAAACTTGCCTCTTTATAAACAATTTCTATGCGGTCCAAACAGACCTGTATAGGCAATAAGACTACGTAGCTAAAGCTCGAAGGGAAAGGTTAAAACTTTAGTTACAGCTGATCAAGGCCAGATCCTTTAATCCAAATAGTTCGTGTCATTTGACCCTCTAATTCTAGTTCGAAACTAATAGGTACTAAATATGGGATAGTCGACTTATTAAGACAGAAATACTATAAATATCAACCATTTAAAAGAGCTTTAATGTGAAAACTGGTAATGAATAACTTTTTAACACCAGGTAAAACAGCAAAAATTAATGATGTATATATCAAAATTTAACACGATAAATAAAAAAATGGCTATGTCTAGTAAGGCGTAACCTAATCACAATAACTTTGTCTTATTTTACATGCTCTAGCTTTCAAATAAGTGATATTCTAAGCAAATTTTAACAATTACATCTATAGTTTAAATGTGTCTGAGATCAAACCAGTCAAAGGTTGGTCAGGTGAAGCCGGTGTAAAAATAGAATTATAAACTCATAAAGAAATATTATAAAGGATGCAGTCTCCTTACAATACAATTAATAGCAATTTAATACTATAATGCTACCTAAATTTGCAGCCTGTGATTATACTTATGACAAACAAGATCAGCAAAGAGAGTTAAAGTAGGGACTGATATCTTCTTTGGAAATATTAAATTAACGGACTCAACAATGAAATACATCGAAGCTTGCCAAACTTCAACGAGGTCCTTAAATTAGTGAGATCTACAGTATACTATGTATATAAATCTTGTTAATAAAAATAAATCTTAGAAAGATGACTAAAAACGCTTAATAATTACTTCCACATCGTCAATACGTGTGGAAGTATGGCATCGGCGACGAAAATTTCAAAATTTTGTTCCGCTTAAACGTCGTAAAGGGTGTGAAAACATATATCAAACATAATTTGAGAACGAAAATTTTTGTATCTGTCGGTCTGTATGTCTGTCTGTTTTTAGCCACAATAAATTTAGAACGAATTGAGATATCGTCTTCAAATTTTGTATACAGTTAGCACCCGACAAACGAACGGTTCTGATTGTTTCTGCGTAAAATCGTTTGAAGGGGTAGGGAACGAATGGGGGATGATTTGGTGAAAATTGACATTTTTTCGTTACAACTCGAGTAATATAACGTTTCACGATTTGTTTATTTGAAAACTTTTAATTTCATCAAACATCTGGTGTTTTGTGCTGAAACTTAATTAGGAGTTGAATGTATGGGGGTAGATTATCGGTGACAGAAATTTCGAATTTTTTTTACTAAAACAGCGCAAAAAGTCTCAAAACTTATAGAAAACTTGATTCTGAACCGAATTTTTTTTATCTGTCGGTCGGTTGGTGGCTCTCTTGTCTGTACGTTTGTCTGTTAGTAGGGGCAATAACTTTCGAACGAATTAAAATATCATCTTCAAATTTGGTATCTAGTTAGCACTCGACAAAAGAACGCTTCGAACTGTTTTTGGGTAAGATCGCTTCAGAGGGTAGGAGACAAATGATGGGTGATTTGGTGAAAATTGACATTTTTTCGTTAAAACTCAAGTCATGTAACGTTTCAGAAGTTTATGTGAATAGGAATACGAATATTTTCTGTATGGTGAAGTCATGGACACTAAATTCATTTCATGAGAATGTCTCTGCGAGGAGAGTATATTTTCACAGCTATGTGGAGGCTATGATTCAATTTTCAGCACTATTTTTCACTCAAATGTTCATGATCCCTTTAAGGTTGACAGTTTAAACTCCAAAATATTAAAGTGAAAGAGTAGTTTTACCAGCTCTTCTCCAATTTTCATATAGCTTACTTTGTAGATCGTGGCCATTGACAGGACTTACTCTCATCAAATGATCAGTGTGACGTTAGCTGTGGTCGTCACAATTCCGGGAGAATGGGGTTATTATTTAACGAATTTCCAGTAGCCAAAACGAATAGCATGAAAAAACCAGCATCCAACAACTTTTATGAAGTTACTTTGAGTAATTTGTAACCATATAAAGTGACAAAAAAGATATGGAGATCATAAAGATCCCATAAAAGCCACTTAAAAAGACCTCAGGTGGTTATTTGGCATCGTCATAGTTTTATGTAATTCCTGATTATTAATCCTTTAATTTCACTTAAGAGATTTGTGAGAGAATTAAACAAATAAACGAAATTGCCCATATAGAATTATGTTTACCAGGAAATTCGAGCATGTATTATGTTCCTATATTTTAAAATAAAGGATTTATTCTAACCACCCCCCTCGCAGAAAACACACAGAAGAGTGTACTGAACAAAGCAGTAAAATGTTGTCACTATCTATATTGTGTAGCTTCATTGAAGTAAATAGAGTGCCAATACCATCCTCTATTTCTCTACGTTTCATTCTCCACTGTGTGGCAACAATATCTTCAAACCCAACTGCATTTTATATTGGCTGATCTATATAAGAGGATAAGTTTGTTCATCTTTAAAAATGTGTGGACTCCTTGCTGAAATGAGAAGACTACAAATCTTATTTACTTTAACGTAGCTTTCACATAATCAAGATCGAACATCACTTAAGTTAAGTTAAGTCTATGATTATTCCGCTGTTAGTGCTATAAATACCAGTAAAACGTTTTTAGCATATAAACTTTAAACTCTTTATGAAAGTTGTTTAATGGTCTGCATGATTTAGAAAGCCTATGTGTTCTTCAAGCTGATCCTAAGGCAACCACACATCTAACAGTCAATTTAATATGAAGAATGTCTTAAAAAAATTTCCACCGAATAAGATAATAAACCAACGACTGAAGGTTGACTATGATTCCATCAAAAACAGTGTACTAAAAACCTTTCAAGTATAATTATTAACAAACAGATAATCCTTCTCTTTTAAATAATTAGACAATTAAATTGGTAAGTAAGAAGTAACTTTGATTTGCCAGTGCAACAAAAAAAATGGGGTTACAAGGTTACATAATTTAGATAAGTTGAATATTTTCTGAAGTTATTTATTTATAAACGTTTTATAAATATATTGTGAAAACTTGCAATGCGGTTGTAGAAAAGGTGAACCTAAGTAGTTTTAACTCAATTATAACCGGGCACACCCGGTCAAAGTTTATTATCTGAAGGTAAGTTGTTTTTAGGTTGCAGCGATATCTCACATTTCGTTCAGTTCAAAGCATTCTCCCAACAAAATAATATTTAAAACTTCTAAAAAAACTATTTTAGGCATTAAGAATGTCTGTGGCGCTTATTTTTGCTTAAAGATCTCCCTTAGGAACATTGATGTACATAGAAATCTGTTTTAGAAACAAGCAAGCAAGCGGAAGCAGTAAAGCAACAGCGATTTTCTAACAGAGTACAATCAATTGTCACCGTAATCACATTATTTATGTTTGCTTAGTGAGCAGCTTACAATGTTCTCCGGGATAAGGACGGGGCGCTTTGTTTTGTGTATAAACGACCACGGTTCGATATTCTAATCTAATCCAATCTTACGTTCTTGTGACGTAAATAAACAAACACTTTGAAGGAGAATATTACAGCGATGCATGTGCCAACATGTAAGATTTTGGCATCAGACTAAAGGGGAAAAATCTGGACGCGCAACTGTGCTGTGGCAGCGAATTTTCGTAGGTAGATTTCAAAACAAGGAAAATAACTGAATAGTTGGATTCAGAAATCTTACAATATTGTTTGAGATTTTTTTTCTTTTTTTTAAGGAAAAATCGGTTTATTTGGATTGTCTAACGAACTCATGTAAACGATCGGAAAATTAGAAATTTTGTAGGTTTCCATTTTGTAAATAGCCTAGTGCAGGAGGTCATTTTTATAGTTCAAAGTTTTTTTAACTTGGGTTAGTCCTCACCACCTAAACAGAGTTAGGGTTTTAGTCTTCGGATCCCCGGACTGGCATGGAACATCAGCGCCGCCCTCGACATGTAAAGAGAGACAATGATTACAACTCATGATATCTGAACGCACATTACCAGCCAACTCACCAGGGGCTTGTCAGGCCCAATCGGGTTTTGCATCCCGGCTGCAACTACCTTCGTCATGGCGGCTAATAGTCAGGTTAGCGCTTTACCTTTTCCAACAGTGATCACTCGTCACCATTTACCTTAGCACCGTTGTCTCAGCGCTTCACCTTTTCCAGCAGTGATCATCCGCCATTATTCACCGTAGCACCGCTGTCTCAGCGCTTGACCTTTTATAGCAGGGATTATCCATCATCATTCACCGTAGCACCGTCGTCTCATCACAAGGTGCAGTTACATAAAAGAAGAAGAATAATAGACAGCATTAGTAAGCGCACATAGCAAAGTTTATGTCGTAATGACTCTGTAACCCAAAGCTGATGCCACACAGGCTACATTCGACTGAACTAGGCTGTTTCAGGACACGCCGCAAGACTCGGGTAGTGCCACACATAGGCCCCTACCAGTGACTCAAAGGAAGCGGGGTCAACCCTTAACCTAAGTAAGGTCACACGGGCCAAGGTTGGACTGCCCAAGCTGATACCACAAATCTAGGAAGCCACCCACAGTCCAGTGCCATAAAGCTGATAGACAGAGTCTGAGGTACTTTACAATATAAAGCGACACGGGCTACTACCACGTATGCCACTCAAAGGGAGCTCTTAATCTAAATAAGACCACATAGGCCAAGGATGAACTACCGAAGCTGATACCACAAAGCTAGGAAGTGCTCCACTGTCCAATGTCATGAGGTTAATAGACAGAGTCTTAAGGTACTTGACAATACAGTGTCACACAGGCCACTATCACGTAAGCCACTCACAGAAAGCTGGGTGAGCTCTTAAGCTAAGTAAGGCCACACATGCCAAGGATGAACTACCGAAGCTGATACCACAAATCTAGGAAGCGCTCCACAGTCCAGTGCCACGAAGCTAATAGACAAGAGTCTAAGGTACTTTAGAATATAAAGCCACACAGGCCACTACCACGTATGCCACTCAAAGGAACCTGGGTTATCTCTTAATGTAAACAAGGCCACACAGGCCCAGGATGAACTGCCGAAGCTGATACCACAAAACTAGGAAGGGCTGCACAGTCCAGTGCCACGAAGACTCATAGACACAAACTAAGGTTTCTAGACAGTTTACAAATGTCACAAGCTGCAGTATACCCAACAGTCGGGATTGACAGAGTATGCCACACAGGCTAGGTAATGCCACGAAGGCTGGTACCACGAAGTCCAGTGCCACAAAGTCTGGTGCCACACAGGCTATTGCCACGAAGGCTGGACGACAATATAGCTGGTTAAGAGGAGTAAAGCTAGTTGCAGTTAATGGGAAGGTGATCTGGGTCGGGACATCGTACACATGCTAGGTAATGCTACGAAGGCTAGTGCCACGAATGCTATTAGCACGAAGGCTAGTGCCACAAAGGTTATTGCCACGAAGGCTAGTGCACGAAGGCTAGTGCCACGACGGCTGGTCAAGGAAAGGTTAGTTGAATGACCATCTGCAGTACGCCACATGGACTATGGAATTACCACGAAGCTGGCTGGTTTATAGGAGTAAAGCGAGTCAGAGCTAAGAGGAGATGACTCGGGTTGGGACATTCCACGCAGGCTAGGTACTACTAAGAAGGCTGGTGCCACGAAGGCTGGTGCCAGACACGCGTAGGTAGCAACGTAATGTTACTTGGAGGACTGTCTTGAGTGCGTCACAAAGGCTATGGAGTTACCACGAAGATGGCTGGTCCATGCGAGTAGATCTAGTTACAGTTAAGAGGAGGTGATTCGGGTTGGGACATGCCAGACGGGCTAGGTCATGCCACGAATGCTGGTGCCACGAAGGCTGGTGCCATGAAGGCTAATGCCACGAAGGTTGGTGTTATGAAGCCTGGTGCCACGAAGGCTGGACAAGGAAAGGTTAGTTGGAGGACTGTCCGGAGAGCGCCACAAAGGCTATGGAGTTACCACGAAGCTGACTGGTTTATAGGAGTAAAGCTAGTCACAGTTAAGAGGAGGTGACTTGGGTTGGGACATGCCACACAGGCTAGGTAATGCCACGAAGGCTAGTGCCAACAACTCTGGTGCCACAAAAGCTAGTGCCACATAGGCTGGTGCCCCGAAGGCTGGTGCCACGAAGGCTGGACAAGGTAAGGTTAGTTTGAGGACTGTCTGGAGTGCGCCACAAAGGCTATGGAGTTACCACGAAGCTGGCTCGTCCATACGTGTAAAGCTAGTTACAGTTAAGAGGAGGAGACTCGGGTTGGTATACGCCACACAGGCTAGGCAATGCCACGAAGGCTGGTGCTACGAAGGCTAGTGCCACAAAGGCTAGTGCCACGAAGCCAGGTGTCAAGAAGGCTGGACAAGGAAAAGTTAGTTGGAGGACTGTCTGGAGTGCGCCACAAAGGGTATGGAGTTAGCACGAAGCTGACTGGTTTATAGGAGTATAGCTAGTTACAGTTAAGAGGAGGTGACGCGGGTTGGGACATGCCACACAGGCTAGGTAATGCCACGAAGGCTGGTGCTACGAGGTCTGGTGCCACAAAGGTTGATGCCACGAAGGCTGGTATTGTTAAAAGAAATACTTACACAGAGGAAATTATAACAAACAGACGGATAGTCGAGTACCAAGCCGATGTAGACTAGGTATAATCTGGATGAACTCACCCTTCCGTAGGAACGTACAAGCATAACCGACATATAGTACACATATTAACGAATAGTAACAGCTCTGAAGGAAACCATGTAAGCGATCAAATAAGAGCATGTAAACCCATACATCATACAAATTACAAATATATTAGATGCTAGCAGCTTCTGGAAAACGCTATAAAACTAGGGCCATTTATAAATATATACTGCTTATATACAACGAATGAAAGCGGCCTCTGAATCAAACTGTTAAAATAACAGGAAACCTGTTAGATCATTCCATAGGTTTCTGCGTGTTTAGAAACGCTTTCCTACGGTGACTGTCAACAATCACCTAATCTCAGAACTAGCATATTACCTATTGGCTGCACGCTACCTTATGGTTTGCCCTTTATTAAAAGGAGGTTTGCGTTTTCTTTCGGAAAAAAATATATCTCCGGAAATAATAAAGCTATAGCCCCAAAATTTGGTACGCTGGTTTCTGTCATAAAGGGTATCTTATGTACGAAAATTCAGATCAGTAAGAAGATTTAAAAAATAAATAAAACGTCAAAATTGATAATTATGGCAGTCGTACTAATGTGAGTGAAAAATACGTCACGAAATGACTAACAAGCTCCTAGATATGTGTCCAACTCCTTATTTTCCTTCATTTTGTTAAAATATGATCAAAAAATCCATTGTAAATATAAATTGTTTGGTATAAATAATAAGGACGTTAGAAAATTAACATACTAGCGTACATACATGTCATGTCGACGCTGGTATAGTTGTCTAAGCGGTGTGCATCAGATAATTGACCCCTATAATAAGACGAGTTATAATCCTAGTTACGGACTTACTTGTTATTAATTTTTCATAGCATTTCATTTTACCGTTATCTGATCAAATTGTTGTTATTTCGACCAATTTTTTAGCGAGTTTTTGTATACAGAATAATTTGATAAAGGGGAGATCAGACGTTATTCAATTTGAATAGCGTACCTGGTTGTTTGTTCTTGCCCCAACTTAGTGAAACCGTTCCATATGTAACATAGTCGTGGAGTTTTCTCGTGGTTTTACAAGTGCTTGTTTTTAGTGAATTTTCTTATTCACTAATGAGATCGCGACTTTTGAATTTAAAAAAAATTCTTCAAATGGGCGCGAAGTAGGCACCCGAAAACACATATCCGGGGGCAGTTTCAATTTATATATATATATATATATATATATATATATATATATATATATATATATATATATATATTATATATATATATATATATATATATATATATATATATACACATATATATATATATATATATATATATATATATATATATATATATATATATATATATATATATATAGTTGGGCGCCTTTAAATTTATTTATTTATTGATTATAGGGTTCACTATATTATTTAATTTAATTTGTAACTCAAATTCTGACACCTTTAGAACACCTATATGTATGTAAGTAAACTTTTTGTTACTTTTAAGAATTGTAACCAATATTAAACCGATTTATATTATAATATTAACTTGAATAAATTTACCTTTTTTTGTAATTTGTTTTCTTCTTACTTTATCCACGGCTTTATGTATGCTCTTTTCTGCAGGGATGTAGTGGGATCAAGCGAAAATTCTTACCTTAAACCTTTTACCTAAATTTTTTCTAAAGTTTTCTCAAAATTATGTACCTTGATAGGAAATGAAACCACAAAATATCTCAATTTACAACTTATTTTCTATAAATGAGTGTTTTATATTTTAACAGGTTTACCACAATATAAACAATTTTATCTAGCATTGACATTTACATTAATATCTTACTGGATCCTCTAATTTAAGAATTGGCCATTCAATTTTATTAATTACTTTTAAAACAAGTTTGCAGTTCGAACTGACTATACATTTGCCACTATATTCTTCTGCAAACTACTATTCTGTTCCTATAGCAACGGCTTTGATACCAAAATGATATTTGATCATTTGATATTCTTATGAGGGTAGTGTAACGACATCTGTGGAGATTTACTTGAGTCTCTTTATTTAACGTTCTAAATTATACTACTATTTAGATTTTATACGTAAACGACATTTATGGCGTTGTAAAATTCTTATTGACAATTGTGTTATTAGTTTGAGTTATTTCTGTTTGAAGTTGCGATAATTAGATTTACATTTCAACTGTATTAATAAATACCTTGGGGTCGGTGACGGCTTCTGTTCAGATACGTATCGTTTACACTCAATTATTTTCTGCGTGAGGTTTCTCTTTGTTGCCAACACATGTTCAACAACAATGCCGACCATACACTGTACTTTTAAACACTTTTACTGGATTTATTACAGGCTTTTAATATAATTTTGGAAAATTACACAATGGATGTTTAAAAAGCGTGATGTTCGCTTCGCCTCCTTAAAACCTTCTCTCCTTGTTATCGAAGGTGCTGAATGTCATCATCATTGTTCTCAGCCAATTTCGATGCATTAATTTAAAATGTGCATGTTGTTTTTTCACATGGTCGCTGTCTATTTACACATTATATAAAACAATCATTTCCTTCAGAGTTCATGGTTTTTTAAACTACTGCTTGATGAAAACTGGTGAGTAAAAACTGTGTTCATAAGCGCCAAGTTTAAATTTATAGCTCACTGTTTATACTACACTTAACCTAAAACATTTTTTAAACTTTCTTAAAATTACCGTTGTACATATTCCTTAACACTTGCTATTGTTTTTGTTTACATATTGAAGCTAATAAGTATAATTAGTTTTGTTACAAATAAACATTTCATTCTGACTATCGAAAATACGTAATTTTTAATTTTTCAATTTTATTTTAATTTTCATACTCAATATCAAACTTCCTTGAGCTTTTTATCATAGCAATATATATATATATATATATATATATATATATATATATATATATATATATATATATATATATATATATATATGTGTGTGTGTGTGTGTGTGTGTGTGTAAACTGATCCCGGATATGGGTTCTAGGGGGCTTAGTTCGCGCTCATTTGAAGAAATTTTTTCATAATTCAAAAGTCGTGATCTCCTCAATAGTGATTTTTTTAAAGAAAATTAAGTAAAAATGGACAAAAGGGTTAGGGACGTTTTTAGGAAGAAAATAAGTACGCCACTGCATTCGGCATTTCTCAAAATCATTATACAGGTGTCCCAGATAAAAGTAACTACATGGAGATATCGGAAACGGTAAGAGATACAATTTTGGTTAAATGGGAAAAAGTTGCGCTATTCCGAGCTCAATCAGATGTTGTATCGACATTTTATATATATATATATATATATATATATATATATATATATATATATATATATATATATATATATATATATATATATAAATTTGTGTGTGTGCGTACGTGTGCGTGCGTGCGTGTGTGTGTGTATCACACCGATAATTTGGTAAGTACCTTCATCTTGTAAGTCGCTTGGATAAGTTCGTTAGCCAGGAAAATCGACCCAGTTTTCCCGTAGAATATTGCGTTTTCTTTCGGAACATTTTTATATCTCCGGAAATAACAAAGTAAGGGCAACCAAATTTTTACGCGGATTTAGATCAATTAAACTAAATTACGTACCAAAATTTAGGTCTGTAAGTTAAAACCCAAAAAAATTATAGGCATTTAAAAAATTTGGGGTTTTACTCAAAACGGCGAAGTCGCAATTTGAAAGGTCAAAATTGGCAACATTTAGGGAAAGAAGCTGAAACTAATACGGGTTATCTAGAGAAAATGTCACGAGAAGAATGTTTTGCAAACCCTGAAGTCTCAGCTGCAACCGTCGTTGTCCTTCATTTTACAAAAGTATTTTCAGAAAATTCATATGAAATAGACAATTTCTCTGATGGTTTAGCAGTTGTATTGGCTATAGGGTTTATTATATAATTTTTAGCGAATTTCCGTAAAAAATCAATAAACCTCAATACATCGGTTATTATACAAAATACGAAAAAAACTGTATACGTTAATTATAGGGTGTCTTGAGTTTCATCTTAAAAAAATTATTTCTACAATCACAGGTGATCCATAAGTCGTTGGTGATACAAATTTTCTTTTTTTTTAATCGAGCACGCCTTTCATTATTGTATTTTTACATTTTCAATCGAAATGTAATGCACGTTTGTAAGAAAATAAATTCTGGATGCAGCAAGTACGTTATGGTAGCGCATTTCCATTAAATGCTTCAAATTAAAATAGCCCAATTTTCTATTAAGCTGTAAGGTTCGTTGGCCGGGAAACCAGTTCTGCGGGAACATTTAAAGTTTATTTTCGGAAAGTTTTTGTACATTTTCAAAAAAATGAAGTCATTTTGATGAAACATGGTACATTATGTTTCGCCTATACAGGTTATACTGTTAATTAAATTTACTGCTTGCTTCTTTAAAAAAACATAGTTGTTATTAAAAATATGTTTAATGAAAATTCACTACCATAACGCACTTGCTGCATCCAGACTTTTTTTGGTGGCTTAGATAAGCAATAACTATTTTCAAAAGAGCGACACCATTTCGAGGCAGGTATTACTGTTGTATCATAAAATTGACAAGGACAAAATTGAATCCTTTTAGACCAATCCATGTTTGCTAGAAATGTTATGTCCTAAATGTTATTTCTATTTGCCAGACAAATTATTACTATGCTTGCCAAGCCAATATAATTGTCTTTCGGAAGGCGTCTGTAAATTTATTGGTTTACATTGAAAACATACTAATATATTTTGATATGCGCATAGAATGTGACATTTATTTGGTTACGTTTCGACGCTCCCCACATATATAACAAGAACATATAAGTTTACGTTGTGCGTGCAATAAAAATTTCTCTCCTTGCAGTCTCTATCGTTTTGCCGTTCGCTGACGTCACTGATATTGACATAGCATCAATGCCTCTAATGCATAGGAAACAGGCTTTTATATTATAATCGGCCTTCCCTTTGATTGTTTTCACGGCGAATCGTATTTCTCTTGATTAAAATTCTTTAATTTCAAACGTCAATCACGCGGAGATTGACTGTCGCGTGAGTGAATGCATAACAGCAGCCTGCTACAGTAGAGCTGCACGGGACGCCAATTCTTGCTATATGCGCCTGTTAAGTGTAAATCGAACATCAGCCAGGGAATTGATGCAGCCTTTTGCACAGATACTTTTTATTATTTCGTAAAAGTTTAACTTAAAAACTAGAGCCTCGGTGGTTCAGTGGTAAGAACGTGTGCCTATGAACCGAAGGGTACTAGGTTCGATCCCAGGGTACTCCTTTCACTTTCAGTACATACTGTACAATTAACATCAACCGAGGTTGTGGCATTGTATTTGAGAAAGTTGAATGTCTTCACGTTCCGCCCTTCAGATCGGGCGTAAAGCCGCCGGTCCCGTGTCCATGCGATGTTGGGCACGTTAAAGATCCCTACCCTCTTTACAGAAAGGCAGGGGTTCGGCAAGTGCATTAAGGTAGTGAATTTTCATAAGAATAATATATTAGTGACTTAGCTTTATATTAAAAGTTATAAAAAAATTACTTCATTAGCAAATTTTTTATTAAGAAAAATTCGCTCATAAAGAGGTCACGATGAACTCTTGAAAAAATTTCTTCAGGTGAGCGTGAATTTGGGTCTCTAGAATCCAAAACCAACGTCCGTTGAAATTTTTATATATATATATATATATATATATATATATATATATATATATATATATATATATATATATATATATATATATATATATATATATATATATATACATTATGTATCCGAGCGAAACTTGGCGAAAATCTTGTTTGGGCGAAAACCGGGGTCGAGTTCGTTAACCAGCCTTTATGTTCAATTTTTTTCGGTGGAAAATCGGAAAAACGTTTTGAAGACGCTACATTTTTTAATTATTCAAGTTAGTGGAATGCAATTTTTCACATATATAGAACATTCAAAGATATTCTCATATGTTAATTTTGAGGTGTTTCTCTCAACACAAATTTAAGTTATCCTGAATTAAAGATATTTAAGCTACAACACGCTCCTAAAAGTTTATTAAGGAGTTGTGTAATGTGCGTGAGAGCGGTTGACATAACGGAAGTCTTAGTTTGTTTTCTTTAAATGTTGGAAAGCTAGAAAATGTGCCTAGCAAATTGAAACAGCCAGAGTTGTCAGTTTCAAAATTTTATTACACAAACTTGCGAACTTTCCCTCGTTATGAAAATTAACGGTAATATTTTTTTTCTAGAATTGATTTGTTATTTAAAAAGCTATATGATAAAATCGGTAGCTAAAGAGTTTAAGCCTGATTTTAAGTTGTGGTCCAAAGAATAATAAATAAAAACCTTATAAGTTAAATAAAACTTTTACAATTATAAGATTTTTGTGAATTTTGTCTAGGGCGATTTATCGATAGATTTGGCATTACGAAATGAGCAACGAGACGATTCTTGGTCACGTGGTCATAAATTAAATTGCTATTGGTTTGTGCATCATCATATTGGTCGAGTTGTCCAATGCCCTAACCCTATGAAATAAGTTATGTTAAATTCTTTCACACAGGAACAGTACGTATGCAATCAGGACTGTTAAAAATGGTGTCAATATTGCAACATTTGAAAATAATTTAATAAATATTATTTATTAAAAATCGAAACTTAAAAATTAATAATGCATATATAAACTTTGGATAAATGGTTATCTCAAGCAAACTATACTATACACCGATTCTCGTCCGATCACCGAAGTTAAGCAACGTCGGGCACGGATAGTGTCTCGATGGGTGGCCGCCTGGGAACACGTGTGCTATTGGCTTTTTTTCTTAGGTAGTGACATTTCTGTTTTGTTCTTATTAGCGAATTTTTATTTTAAAAAAAAGTGAGACTGCAATAAAATTTATAATGAGCGCTAATTTGGGTCCCTATAACCCGAAACCAAGGTCCGTTAAAATCTTTAACTGTATATATATATATATATATATATATATATATATATATATATATATATATATATATATATATATATATATATATATATATATATATATATAGATGTATCCACACGATAATTTGAAAAGAGTAGCCATGCTGTTTGCTTAATTACTGAAACTTCTCTTTCAAAAAATGGCATTTAATAATGGATACTCTGTTAAAATAATAAATAAAATGATCGAGAGAAAAGAATAGAAATTAGCGATTAATTTAATTTATCCAAATATCAGGGATAAAAAAGGCAACAGATATGTTTCCATAACTTATTTTGGAACGATTTCAGAAAAAATTCCAAAAATAGGTAGCCGCATTATCATGCCTGTCCTAGTAATTGTATCATATCTAAAACCTAGATTTGAGGCTAAATGTTCAATTTCTTCTTCTTTTTTGTTTATGGCGTCTGTTTCTACTAACCTACATTTCCAATTTTATATTGACCATTGACAAATGACAGCTGAGCTCCAGCACGAACGCATGAACGTTGTTAAACTGCGTTCGTGTTCATGCTGGAGTTCAGCTGTCATTTGTCAGTTGTCAATATCAAATTGGAAATTTAGGTTAGTAGAAACAGACGCCATAAACGTAGAGCTTATGAGAACCAAGTAGCATGTGGGTCATAACTGTATTAAGCAAACGCTAATTAGTAATTAGAGGTTGGTATCGAGAGGTTCATGGAGAAAGCACGTGGCCGTATGAGTAAATCTAGACGTCAAAAAATGAGAAAAAAAAACTTATACTTATATAAAATACTTATAAAAGGCTGAGAAATTTGAGAGGCTAGGGTAGTGAGTTTTGAGTGGCAGAAGAAATTGTACGCCCCCACACTCCTATTTAAGGTTAATTTCATAAAAAGGCGACCATTTTAACTAAATACGTAATTTGTGGAAATTCCAAATTGATGACAGTTAAAATGCCAGAGCCACCAGTTTTTAGTAAATTTTAGTAGAAAAAATTCACTGTGTGTGTGTATCACACCGATAACTCAAAAAATAATGGACCGATTTTGATAAAATTTGTCAAGTGCCTTCCTTTCCTCAGTGGCTAGAACAAGTTCGTTAGCCAGGAAAATCGAATTAGGTTTCCCGACAAAATTTTGGGTTTCCTTCGGAAAAAAAAATATCTCCGAAAATAAAAGTGGTATGGTAACCAAGTTTGGTAAGTAGGTTAACATTATAAAAGGTGAACTACATACCGAAACTTAGATCTGAAGGTTAAAAGAAAAAACGTTATGAGCATTTAATGAAAAAATGTTTGGTGCCAGATCATTTCTATGAAAATTCACTACCATAACGCACTTGCTGCGTACGGCCTTTTTTTATGATGGTAAAGCTCCAATATTAAGTACAGCATTATAAGAATTTGAGTAAAAGTAGAAATTATCAAATTAAGTGGACTGTGGGGTGGAAGTCGATTGTAATAAATGTCAAACTAAAGAAGAAAAAGATCCATGGTAAGTCATTGCCTATTGTTAATTTCGCCTCCAGTCTATTTGCTGTAACATTATAATGTTACTTAAGGTATTAACTTATTTTAAAATTAAAAATTTGAAAATTTTTCTGGAAATAGGCGAGTAACTTTGATCTGTGATCGTTGTTTATGTCCCCAACCAATTATCTGTAGAATTGTCATATTATGCATTTCTGTTAACAAAATATATTTCTTACTTGCAGTTAACTTTGACAACTACTCTCATGGGGCTGCAATCACACAGCAAGTTCCTAAGACATTTGAAATAAAACTCACATTGCCAACTATGAAAAATATTGATAATTTTTTGTCTTATTAGTGAATTTTCTTTAAAAAAATCACAAATGAGATCACGACTTTTGAATTTTGAAAACATTTCTACAAATGAGCGCTATTTAGAATCCCTGGAACCCAAATCCGAAGTCGGTTTCAGCCTTATATATATATATATATATATATATATATATATATATATATATATATATATATATATATATATATATATATATATAAGATTATTTATTTGTACATTTATGTGTCCCACTGATAACTCAAAAATTAATGCGCCGATGACGATCAAATTTGAATAGCTCAATTTGCTATTGACCTATAAGGTTCGTTGGCCAGGAAACTAGTTCTTTCCGGAACATTCAAGGTTTATTTTCGAAAAATTTTGTACATTTTCAACCAATAAAGTTTGTTTAATTACGTTTTGTACTGATGTACCACATTTTATTTGTTTTTGTTTCTTGATAGCTCGAAGGACCTGATTATGTTTTGTTAAATTAAACGCTTATTTTAGTAACAACTTAACGTTTAATAACAAACTGTAAACTTATACAAAAGTACTTATATTATGGTGTGCTTTAGAGTTCATTAGAACTCTACGAAATGATTAGTGATTATGCTATCACAAGCGTGGTGCTTGTGTCGAGTCTGTAGAAGAACTGCTTTAAAATGAATATTGAATTTTCCTACCTATCTACCTGAGATAGGGTAGCAGACGTGTTGCCAATTGTAACAAGAAATGACCGTTGTTGGGTTATTCCTAACCATGTGTAAAATGGCATTGTACAGATGGTAGATATCATAACAAAGACGGTTACTAAGAAATATGTAAATTTTAGAGGTCTAATCCTCCAGAAGAGACGCCTTAACATGCCGCCCGCCTTGAAAGGCTACCTTTCAACGAATGCTATATAATACAAATAATGGATTGTAACTAATAAACTTATTTTATCTTAATCTACGTAAAAATGTTAACTTATTTTAAATATACCAAAAATGTTCGCGAAAATTATGTAGTCCAGAGATTAAATTGTCCTCGTCAGTCTATAGGGAGAACGCACACTTTGGACACTGGCCGTTTTAAAACATCGCCATTCGACACCTTCACTGATATCACCCTGGTGATGTTGTCAGCTCCTGGGTGTAACTGAATGATGCGGCCAAGCTGCCACTTTAATGGGGGCATATTATCTTCTTTGATAATAACCAGAACTCCTGGTTTCAACTGAATATTGGATGTTTGTTTCCATTTTGTGCGAATTTGTAATTGTAAGATGTATTCCTTACACCATCTTTTCCAAAAATCTGGTTTTATTTTTTTGAATATGCTGAAATTTGCTTAACCTGTTGTCAGCAGTATCCAAAACATTGTGTTCCGGGTTTGATGTTAAAGTTCGTCCAATCAAAAAATGTGCAGGTGTTAAAGGATCTAAATCATTAGGATCGGAAGAAAGGGGGCTCAAAGAACGGGAATTGAGGACTGCTTCGATTTGTGTTAATAATGTGTAAAATTCCTCAAAGGTGAAGTGAGTATTTTTTGTTACACATTTTTAATGATTCTTTACTGATTTTACGCCCGCCTCCCATAAACCTCCAAAATGTGGAGAACGTGGTGGTATAAAATGGCATGATGTAGTTGTGTTATTTAATGCATGATTTATTTTTGTATGATTTTCTTCGTTTGACAGAAAATTATGCAACTCCAACAGTTCCGAATTTGCACCCACAAAAATTTTGCCATTATCCGAGTAAATAGACATTGGTTTCCCACGTCGGGCTGAAAACCTATTTAATGCCGCCAAAAATGCCTCTGTGGCCAGACTAGTAGCCAAATCTAAATGTACAGTTTTAGTTACCAAACACACAAGTATGCATATATAAGCGTTGTTTCATTTACAGCCGCGACCCTTTCTGTCCTTGATTAATATTGGACCAGCATAATCAACACCGGAATTGTAAAATGGTGGCGCCGGTGTCAAACGTGGCTCTGGTAAGCAACCCATAATTTGAATTGACGATTTTGGATTTGCTCGAAAGCAACTGATACATTCGTGAATGACACGTTTTATTGTATTTTTACCTGAAATTGGCCAAAATGTTTCGCTTAATGAATATAATAATTGATTTGTTCCACAATGGATAAGTCGAATATGCTCATATCTGATTATTAATATTGTGAATTTGTGCGATGGTGGCAAATTTATTGGGTGGGTGTTTTTTATTATAACTGAACTCTGAATGTTGAATGCGACCTCCTACTCGTAAAATTAATTGATCATCCAAAAAAGGATTTAATGACAATATTGAACTCTTATGATTGATTTGTTTGTGATTAGTTAAGTCATTTATTTCTTTAGAGTATACATTGTTTTGTGATATCTTAATCAACTTAATTAATGCATTTTCCAACTCTGCACTTGTTATGGGGCCAATTACCTTGTTTTTAGAACTTTTAATATTTTCAATAAACCGTAAACAGTAGGCAGTAATTCGCTTTAGTTTAGTTAATGAAGAAAATTTTGAAAATAGTTGTAGGTCATCTAATTTTAATGATAAATTTGCCACAACGCGTGACCTAAAACCTGCTGAACTTATCACTGTTGAAACCTCTCTTATTATGCGAATAGCTTCTGTTTCTGAATTTGCTCCCGTTAATAAATAATCTACATAGAAATCCTTTTCAATTATTTCTGATGATATAGGATAATGTGCGCGATTTTCAATTGGTAGTTGTTTAGGACATCTAACTGCAAGAAATTGTGCTGAAGATGTACCACATGTAACAGTATTTAACTGATAATAGTTAATGGGGTCAGTTTCATTAGCTCTCCAAATAATTAATTGTAAGTTACGTTGCCTATCGTCAACTAACACCTGTCGGTACATTTTAGCTATGTCTGCAGTAATAGCATACTTATGTTTCCTAAACCGTAATAAAATTGAAAACAGATGTCTTGAATTGTGGGACCAACACACTGAATTTCATTTAATGATAGGCCTAAATTTGTTTTAGCTGATCCGTCAAAAACAAAACGAATTTTTGTTGTAGAGCTGCTTTGTTTAATAACCGCATGATGTGGAAAAAAATAATTTAAACGGCTGATGTCCTGTTCTGCTATTTTACTCATGTGACCTAATGTTTCATACTCATTCAGAAAATTAACGTATTTGGTTTTTAATTCACTATTGCGATTTAATTTTCGTTCTAATGAAAAAAATCGATTTAATGCGTTGTCTTTTGAATTTCCTAATTCTGCTATGTCGCATTTTAATGGAATATTGACAATAAAACGACCTGATGTGTTACGTTTAAATGTATTGATAAAATTAGTTTCGCAATATTTTTCCTCACTTGTATAATTTCTATGGTCATTTGAACATTCTTCCAATGCCCAAAATTTTGTTAATTGATCATCAAGTAAATTAGTATGATGTGAGGTGTTTCAAAAGCAAAATGATTGATTTTGTTTGTGATGTAAATCGCCACCTAAAATCCACCCTAAAGTGGTTTTTTGTAGAATAGGATCGTTATTACTTAACTTGTGTTGTCCAACGCATAATAATTGGAAGTAAATACCGGCTCCCAGTAAGATGTCTATTTTACCCGGCGAATTACATTTGGTATCTGCTAAACGTATATTTGGGGGAATGTTTAGTTTTGACAAAGGAAATGACATGTTTGGTAAATTATCACTGATTTCATTTAATACTAAACATGTTATGCTTGTTTTGTATTCATTAATGCGTGATTTGAAGGTAATATTAGTTTTAAAATGTATGTTTGAGATAGATTTGCTAATCCCTGATACTAATGACTGATATTTTGATTTAGTGAGGCCTAGTCGATTGCAAAGTTCACTTGTGATAAAGTTCGTTTGAGATCCTCCATCGAGGAGAGCTCTACATATCTGAGATTTGCCTTGATTATCGAAAACTTCGATGCTTGCTGTTGGCAATATAGTTTGAAACAAATTTGTATTATTTAAATTATGATTTGATGCATGCATTTTTTGTGCAGGTATGCTACTTTCATGAGTAGCGATTTCTACACGGCGTGATTGACTTTGATTTATTTCTCTTTGGTCACCTGCATTTGTATTTTGAGTGGCATTTACATTATGTGTCATATTCGTTACTTGATTATGTTCTATATGCAACAGTGTGTTATGTTTTTTACCGCATTTTTTACACGAAGCTGATGTGTATTCCTTTGTTGTATGATTTTTTCTTAAGCAATTTAAGCATAATTGAAGACGCCTAGCTTCATTGATTCGTTGGTTTATTGGTAATTTTAGGAATGTTTCACATGAGAAAGTGAATGTGTTGAAATTTTACATAGTACACAATATGATGTAGATGTATTGGTATGTGCTTCAAACTTATTATTGTATGTTGGCTTTGAGTGTGTGTTAAATATACCTTGATTACCTTTGTTTGATTCAAGAGAGCCCAGAAAATTACACCTATTTTCAAGGAAAGTTATGAGTTCCTAAAAGGTGGAAAAATCGTTTTCTGGCTTAAATAATTCCCATTCATACCGTGTTGCATTGCTGAATTTATCCGAAATAATGTAAATTAATAAAATGTCTAATGTTGGTTGATCAAAGTTTTTTAGTGATTGCATAATTTTCAACACCTCATCTAAGAAATGCTGTACTTGTTGATGCGAGTCCTTTTTCATAAAATCTAAATTGAAAGGGGCTTTAATGTTATTTTTAACAATGAATTTTTGATTTTCAAACCGTTTCGTTAACAAGTTCCAAGCAATTATATAATTATCAGAAGATACTTTTAAAGTTTTAAGTGAATGTGTGACATCGCCTTTAACACATGATATTAAATAATAGAATTTTTGAACATTTGTTAAAGTAGGATTATTATTTACAAGTGTGTCAAATGCATCACGGAATTCTACCCAATTTTCAAAATCTCCGTTAAATGTTGGTAAGTTTATGTTAGGTAAGCTGAGTGAATTTAAAACTGCACCTGTTGCTATATTTGATTGTGATGAACTGTTATTTTTGTTCGAATACTTGTTTAAAAATCCATTAACCTTTGCAATGGTTTTGTAAAATATTTGGTCAAATTCCGATAAGTCAGCTTCATGAGAAGTTAGGTCATCGACGATGTTTGTGATAGCGATATGAATTTGTTCAAATTTGTCTAGGGATGATTCATTGCACGATAAGCGTGCTTTCAATTCAAGTATATCATTTTCAAGCACAGTTTCATTATCAGCAATGCTATCGAAAAAGTTTCTAAAACGTGTAAAGCGTGATTTTATTTGTGCTCTTTGTAATGTTAATGTTTTTAAATCAGCTATTCTGCACACAAATGAAGCAATAAAGAAAGGAAAATATGTTAAAGGAAATTGGACTTACACTTTTGATGACTGCTGGCAAATTCTCTCTCCCTTATACTGATCACGATGGATGATGATTGCACTTTTAATTGCACACAGTTTTTTTATTCAGCGGAACGACTTGCACTGTATTTGTTTAATAATTAATTACTGATTAAAATTGCTAACGCGCGATGTTTAATTCACTATGCACTGTATTTGTTATTTGTTTAATAATTAATTACTGATTAAAATTGCTAACTCGATGTTTAGTTTACTATGCACTGTATTTGTTATTTGTTTAATAATTAATTACTGATTTAAATTGCTAACGCGCGATGTTTAATTCACTATGCACTGTATTTGTTATTTGTTTAATAATTAATTACTGATTAAAATTGCTAACTCGATGTTTAGTTCACTGGTTCTTTTTATAATTCGGCTCGTTTAGGACCATGTTTAATTACGTTTTGTACTGATGTACCACATTTTATTTGTTTTTGTTTCTTGATAGCTCGAAGGACCTGATTATGTTTTGTTAAATTAAACGCTGATTTTAGTAACAACTTAACTTTTAATAACAAACTGTAAACTTATACAAAAGTACTTATATTATGGTATGCTTTAGAGTTCATGAGAACTCTACGAAATGATTAGTGATTATGCTATCACAAGCGTGGTGCTTGTGTCGAGTCTGTAGAAGAACTGCTTTAAAATGAATATTGAATTTTCCTACCTATCTACCTGAGATAGGGTAGCAGACGTGTTGCCAATTGTAACAAGAAATGACCCTTGTTGGGTTATTCCTAACCATGTGTAAAATTGCATTGTACAGATGGTAGATATCATAACAAAGACGGTTACTAAGTAATATGTAAATTTTAGAAGTCTAATCCTCCAGACGAGACGCCTTAACAAAGTTATTTTGATGATATATGGTACATATAGGTCATACTGGTAATGAAATTTGACGCCTGCTTTCTTAAAAAAACACACATATTTGCTATTTAAAACATTTTAATGAAAATTCACTACCTTGTTGCGCCCAGACTTTTTTTTTGGTGATACCGTCTAAAAAGCGCACAGAAATTGTTTTTGCTTGGTTTTTCATTACCAACAATAAAACGCTATTAGTTATTAATTTTTTAGTGCGTTTTAGCGAAGTATTAGTTAATCAGATGATTTTTTTTTTACTGGTAATTTTCGAAATATATTTTGAATTCATATCATTTTGAAATGAAGAATAAATATATATTTCAAATGATGTATCACATGCCTCTACTTTATATTTAAAAATTTGAGGGTGGCGACTGTCACTAGAAGGGGGTTGAATGTAGGTATCAAGTTTTCACGTTGCGTGTCATTTTATAATCTAAAATTAATGGGTTTTGGGATTTTTTTATTAATATGCACAATAATTGAGATGCTGAATTTATTCTATTCGCCTGGTGCACACTGTATAATATATTATACATTTATACACACACGCGTGAACACTCACACACACACACAGAGAGAGAGAGAGAGATTTGTGTGTGTGTGTGTGTATTTTTAAATTATAAAATAAAATTTACTCTCATTACCAAATATTCGCCAGAAAAAACAATTGACATATATATATATATATATATATATATATATATATATATATATATATATATATATATATATATATATATATATATATATATATATATATATATATATAATAATATAACATATGTCCGTTCGCAAAGGCGAGCGTAAAGATTTTATAGGGTACTGAACATTTCTAATTCTTGCTCGCCAGTTGAACGCACATAAACGGTAATGGGACCAGTAGGAGGATGAGACTATTTCGCATTATTGTGATACCAAAGTTACGATGAGAGTTTATGTTAAATTTAAAAATACTTATAAATAAATTAGTACTAATTGTTGTTTTCGACTAGTCAGACACAAGTAATTTATTGTTGATTTGCATAAAGCTCTCGAGTACGCATAGGACAAACAAAGATCGCTTTCTGCACATTATTGATACATATATAACCATTGAAAATGGAATATATTTTTAAAGGCTGATCGACTTTGAAAGTGACATACTTATAAAAGGTTGTACCAGAGTTTTTTTTCGAGAACTACTAAAATTTCGAAAAAGTGACACTTCCTTGAACTCATATGCCCAGTTTCATAAAGCTCGGTGAACTATTTAACAGCCGGTTAGTTAATAAAGGCTTCAGAGGACCAATCACAGCTTCAAAATATTTGGTTGTCATGGCAAATATCCGAATCATAGTCTGTGATTGGCCGTCTGAAGCCTTGGTTAACTAACCGGCCGTTAAATATTTAATCGAAATTTGTGAAACTGTACATAACATAATTTGTAGCGTTCAACCACTAGCGGGGCTGACTGTCAGCCCCTTAATTTGAATAGGGATGGTATATAGGTCCATTTAATTAATACAACAGGTCCGGTATTGAATCTGATTTTGTGCTTTAACTTTAAAACGACGCTTTTCTTTGGCAAAAATGCAAAATACCAAAAAAAATTAGAATAATATTGTATCTAATATTTTACTTAAATATTTGCCAAAGTGTGATTTATCAAAGCGTGACTCATAAAAAATATTGTACGATTGAAATGGTAGCTACGCCTGATTTACCCCTCCACCCCTGTTGTGAGGACTGGGGATTAGCTTCAATACATTATACTTTATTGACAATTAGCGTGTAACAAATGTTAACAAAATGTCTACAACTATTAGGAAATAATATATTTTTTAATTGCCTTTTAAGGACTGAAACTTTTTGAAGTTGTAATCCATTTGGTATATAGATAAATTTGGTCAAGTTGAACTACTTTGATCTCCAATTTCGCTACACTTTTTGCAAATACCTTTGTTACTTTAGTTTATTTTTAAAATTCTAATTAAATATTATAAATGTCATTGTGTATGCTTTTATCAGTAACATTGTACGTAAAACAAAAACAATTTATACAGCTTGCGATAATAAGACAAGCGGCATGAAAGAGAAGAGTTGTATATATATTTAGGTATACGAGTCAGGTATGAATACTTTCCTAAATGTAGTGGCTTCCAGATTTGATCAGACTGAACCGATTCCAGATCAAATGGTTTCTGTACTGTGCAATAAGTGATGTTCCAATTTTGAATAGGGAGTCGTTTAGTAAATCCGATTTCCCAGTAGCTAGGATTACATTACAGACAAGATAAGAATATACCTATTAAAACTCAATCTCATCTTGCTCTTTTATATCGAACAAAGAATCTGGTCGCATTTTAGCTTTATTCTATGTAAGTATATTATAAATACATTTTTAGAACCGTTTCAGTTAGAACTACGAAAACGATTTGTGCTCACGACGACATATGAAAAATCTTCTAACGTTACCGGTGATGTCGCAGTTTTCATGCATTATATATTGATAAATTCAATTCAGGTTGGATTGAAAGAAAATATATTTTATTCTGAAGGTGTATGTGGCGACATTTGAGTTTATATGATTGCCACATTTGAGTCTCAAATACAGATGCTGAAATATTTTGCAGCAAATGGTTGAAATATCTCAAGATATGAGAATACTTACAATTATGTATGTCGTCACTGCGTTTTAGCGAATTTTCGTAGAAAAAAATAATTGAGGAATTATATATGTCGCACTCACTTAGCGTAATTGTCCATTACGTGTAATGGACAGTCATTTCGTAAACTGGAATTATTTTCACACAATTCGTGAGCTGTTAAAGCGGTTAATACACTTAAAGAAATCTTACTATATTATATTACATCACCCGGACAGGGTAATCATCCATTTCGTGTACTGTGACCTGACCTGACTTATTATCCAGTAACGCATAGAAACTACCTGACCTGACCTGACCTGACCTGACTTATTATCCAGTAACGCATAGAAACTACCTTCAACTTCACATATTTCACAAATTTGGCGGATTCACATCAAAACAAATTATACTTACCCGGCAAAACGCTTACGCGGGAATGTAAATTGGACATACGTGAATTATACAGTAGATATGCAAAATGAGTAATTACCATATCCAGATGATGTAATATAAAAATATTATCAAAATATTTCATTAAGTGGATAAGCAACTTTACCATTTTACGAACTGGACAATTACGCCAAATGGGTGCGACATATATATATATATATATATATATATATATATATATATATATATATATATATATATATATATATATATATATATATATATATATGAATTCATAATAGTCAAGAAGCTAGGTACCTATTCATTATTCAAATAATTTACTTACTTGAAAAATTTATAAACGAATATTGACGTGTTTTGTTGATTTATTATGACTTGACAGTTCTGTTTTGAGGTTAGGTAAATTGTGGTATTATTGTATAGGTACTATGCTTCTAAGATTGGAAACCAAAAAATATTAACGTTAATATTGGTAGATTAATTTTTCGAGTAAGTAAATTATTTGAATAATGAATAGGGACCTATCTTTTTGACTTTTATGAATTCAAGAGTAGGAGCCTTTTTTTTCGTCACTTACTGTGTAAAAAAGCTATTACAATGGATCGCAGAAGAAATCTGGGTTTCGTTCATCATAATGGATTCTCATATGAAATGAGGCTCTCAGAAAATAACATAAAGTACGTTTAGTAATCATTTCAGCAGACATTTTTTATTGTTGATATTGATATAAAAAAAAAAGAAAATTCGTTAATAGAATTTATTTTAAAAAAACTCCTTTTTGTTGGAAAACTTATTTCATTAGGTTGACTAAAACGAAATCATCCAGGCGATTAACAAATAAAAGTACCTGCCACGTTTATAAAACATGAATAACATGAAAAAAATCTAAACATGAATTAAGGTAAATTTGCAGTTTAGTTAACTAAGGGCTTTTAGGAAAAAATTCAGAAATATGCTTAGAAATATTTATTACAAACAACCCCCAAGAATTTTACGGGACCAGGAGAGAATAGGGGTGCTGGACGGGAAAGCATAAAAAGAAAATATGAGCGAAAACTGCGAAAAAACACCCTAGTCGGACCTCAAAAAGCTGATTTTTTCACATTTTGCAGCCATACATCCTTTAAATCCTTCTGGCCCGCACAGCACCTCTATTCCCCCAGGTCTCTTAACTTTCTTGGGGGTTGTTCCCAAGATATTATAATTGTGGTTTCTGCATTGAGCGTGGTTGCAGACATGCACGAGGGGAAGGAAAATCTCCATTACGAAATAGCGGACCTCATGAACCGCCCCACCCCACCCCCTCAGTCAAAAACAAGGATGAGTGTAATCTGATAAATATATGGTAACAGGTGAATGCAGGAGAACGAGTGTATCCGAAAAGGAGCCTGTAACATAGCAACCGAACAAATAGAGAAATTGTGACAGAAAGATCTAATTTTAACGTACCGCGTCAGGCCAGTGAAGAAGTTTGAATGTAAATAACTCGGTAAAGACAAGGAACTACAAAGTAAAAAATAGCGTCAGCATGCGTATAAGAGGCCAAACCTTATCAGTCAGCAATCAATCTTTCCAAAACTGTCCGTGGACCAACTGCAAACTCATCCGAATTAAGTTTTCTTCCGGAAAGCTCTTGTAACTTTAATGAAATTTGTAATACAAGTTTCTTTTAAAGAGACTTACAGTAGCTAGATGTACCAAATTTTAATTTTATACCTACATAGAAAATTGAGTGCTGGGTATTTAAATTTTTTCTAAAAAAGAGCTAGAACACAAGATTTAAATATTTTGTAGGATAATAGAGAGATATAGATGATGAAACCTTATAAAAATTCTTCAAATGAGCGTGTATTAGGACCTCTAGACTCGGTCTTCAAGGTCTGTTTAAATGAAAAGTATTAATTTTAGTAATTTGCCGTACCAATATTGTACATTTTTTATGAAAGTTTACTACTATAAAGCACTTGCTGCGAGCCGAAATTTTTTCTTCTTAAAACGTCAAAGTCGTGATATGAAACGCCAAAACTGGCGATGTTTAGACGAAGAACCGTAAGCGAATACGGTCTATGTAGAAGATGTGTCGCAAAAAGTGTATTTTACAAAGGGTTAACTTTCAGCTTCAACAGTTATTGTCCTCCATTTTACTAGAATATTTGCAGAACATACATTTCAAATAGACCCTTTCTCTCACGTTTTGGCAATAGTTTCATAATTTTTTGGAAATTTCGCAAAAAAATTGGCTATTGAGGAGACTCCGACTTTTAAATTTTGCAAAGGTTTCTTCCAAGCGGCGCGTTCTACACCCCCTAAACCCATATCCGGGGCAAGTTTCAGTTTTTATCTGTTTACATACATATAGGATGGCGCATCTCCTCGGTAAAGCTCAATACATCCGTTATATTATCCATTATAGAAGATACGAAAAATACATGTACGTTGGTTATAGGATGGCTTGAGCTGCATCTTATAAAATTATTTTGACTATCACAGGGTGGCCCATAAGTTGTTGGTAAAACTTTTTTTTTCAATACGACATCCCTTATATTATTATTTTTTTGTATTTTACATTGAATTACAATACATATTTGTAAAAAAGAATTGACATCGTTCATCGTTTTCGAGTTACTTCAAGTGTTTTGCAACTTTTCACGTCTTTGGTACGTATCGGAAATTAGGCTACGGCGCTTTTACCAATTCATAGCGCAGTCCCACGTAAATGAGGCATTCAGAGAGGTTTTGGTTTATGCTATTTGTTAAAAAACCCAGATCTCAATTAGAGGCCGCCCCAAATAGTGGCCGAATTTGAAAATGTTCAAACTGCGTAAAACATTTTTTTTTTCAAATGGAACATCATGTATTTTGTGTTCCAGAAGTTAAGGACATGCACCTTCAACTTTTGTATAATACTCCTTTTACCTAAAGAATCTAGTTTTGAAAATCTTCACATTCATAATCGCATACCATGATTCATGAGGGATCAGTTTTAATTTCGCAATATTTATTCAATTCTAATAACCAATCAGATTATGTGATTATTTGGCATTAAAATATTTGAAATAACTTTGGTACAAAAATGTGAGAATTAACTAATTTAATAGGATTATTGATGTTTACATTTTCGTAATATACAGGATGTCCAGAAAGTAAACCGACAAACGAAAACAGCAGATTCCAGAGATGATTTGATGACGATTTGACGTAAATATGCTTATTTAGAAACGTTTCCTAACGGAGCTAGAGCTTCTTCAAGATGGCGCTACAACATCAAGTTTTTTTCCAATATCTGTAGAACGCATACACGTGATAAGATTAAACTTGACACAAATTTATCTCAATATATCTAATCGTTGACTCTAAACTCGGTATTTCAAAACCTTCCACAAGTGTCTCGTTTGGGGGATCAACGGGTATTTTTAACCATATTTTTATTCGAGTTTTTCACACTTTTAATGGAGTTTTAAAAACTATATATGGCTAGTATTCACCGTTTTCAAGAAAATTTGATCTGAACTTTTGGAGTTCTTTCTCAACAAAAAATTGCTTAAAATAAAAGCTGGCTTTGGAAAAGTACCAAAGTAAAAGTTGTAAAAAATGTCTAATACTGTTGTTGGCTAATACTGTTCGCTGACATTCGTTACAACTTTTACTTTGTTACTTTTCCAAAGTCAGCTTTAATTTCAAGCATGCGCTCCAGCTGTCAGATTCCAAAAAGGTGCTTATTTAAAAAACAGCCTACATATACTGGTATCAAAAAACAATGTTATATGAAACCAGCTGTGTTGGTAATCGCTTGTGAATATTTGATTTGTTTCAAACACTATTTCTTTCTATCGTCCAGGATAACAGGACAAAACCGCAACCAGTGTCGATCTCTCTTTAATTTTGCACATGTTACACAACTTGTCAACTTTAGTTTCTATATTTCTAAAAAAAAATCGGTCACATTATTCCAATATTTAATTGCTTTATGTTTGTCGTACTTGATATGTACTAGTTGCATTTATCGGAAACCCGTAAATTTGATAAGTGGTAATCAAAGACCACTACTTATTACAAAGCCGCAATAGAGAGCTGAATGCAGGCGACATCAAGTGGATTGATAGAATACAGAGTTTTCCAGGACCGTGTTCTGTTGAGGAACGCTGCATATTAAGCAATTTGCTTTAACTGTTTTTAACAAAACGATTTTGACAGTTTGGATTAAATTTTACGTTGAAAACTTGAGTGAATCAGTTTAAAACCATGTAAAAAATTCAAGAGACGCTTTAATATGAAGCTTCTATTAATTAACTCGATCTTGCAAGTACTTTTTGCAACAACAAAAAAAAAACGCTTTCGGAAAATATTGATATCACACGCTTCTTAGTAACTTTACTTGTGTGTTGTAAAACCTTGTAACTTAAATTTCATACCCTTACCTACGTTTTTCCGCTGAACTCGTAAATTGTATGTCGGCATGGTTTTTGTGATATTACACTTTTAGTAACTTTTATGCAATGAAAATTTTTAAATGCTTACAACGTATGTCGTGGGTGGTTTAATTCCACTCCAATTTTGATTTTTCGGAGTGCTGAAGAACTTGGTCAAACGTATTAAATCTAGAGTAACCGCACTAATGTGAGAAAATTCTTATTCATTGTACAGTTCAACTCAAAATGGATATGTAAAGTTTTTGTGAGTCAACAAATATAAATTAAGTCCTATCTGGTGTATTTTGGATAAGAGGGTCCAAATTCTCAATTGTAGATGCAACCGGGGTTGGTTGTTACAATTGTTAGTTTTTAATTTTTAGAGGTTTCCATGTGATATTTTTTTTTACACAATTATACCTTCCTTATTTTATACAATTTGAATAGTTGGCAAAAACTAATTAGCAAGTTAAAAACGTCAACTTTTATGGGCAAATTGTAGCAACTAACGCCATAAATGGGTTAGCTGTTACAGCTGTCACACACAAGGGGTCAGTTGTTACACATTTCAATTTAAGATCTTGTGTACTCATTATCATCATCAGACTTGCAGTTCTAGTGTAAGAAGTATATAGGTGTTTTAATAATCAGTATAGAAAACTTGGGGAAAGGGTCCCTGACAGATTTTAAGGAAGGTTTCCGTTAAAACATATTTAAGTTTAAGCTTTCCTTGAGAAGTTGGACGCTCCAAAAATGAGGTGGAAAAAAAAAAACTAAAACATTACATTTTGCAGGCAGAAACTTCTATCACAAAACGTTATTCAGTGGGTTTCCGTAAGAGGGTGAATCGCCCTACCTCTTTCAATCTTCTTATCAGAACCGTTTTCCTAATGACCATTTGTTTTAAAATATTAATTTTAAATAGCTTTATATATTAAAAAAAGTTGTCTCTTAAAAATTGTCCAGTTTTTTGAGTAAAAAAATTAATTTCAACAGCTTGCACAAATTATTATTTCAATTGATTAGGCATTTAATGACAATGTAAATGTAAAATATAGGCTGCTTTCTAAAGATTTAGACGTTACGAGAGTTGTAAATGTATTAAAATTTAGGTTGTTGCGCATTCCTTTATTTGGTTGTTTTGGAAATGCAGCTGCATTATGCATTTTATTGGATTTAAAAAATATATTACATTTCCACATTTAAATAAGCAATCAAATTAATATAACAGTGACAAGCGCGAAATTTTAATAAAATTACAACAGACATGTTTAAATTGTCCACGCTGGCTTGATTCCTGAGCCAATACATCCAGTTGGTCCATTCACACTGAAATTTTTTTATAGTTTTTGCGGGGAAAGATTAACATGGGATGGATCACGTGTCTGCTTTAGCTTAGCTGCAACTACGATGACCAATTTTCCTCGTTCTTCAGGTGTCACAGAACCAACCTGTTTAACAGCTCTTATAGCTACAATTCGGTTAGATGTCTGTACAGTGGTCACCCCGATTTCGTTCACATTGTTGATGACCTGATATATTAAAATCAATTTATTTATCCTCTTCATTCTTGGAAGAAACAATTGTATAAATACGTGACCTTCTGCACCCTTCGTCACCATTGCATGTCGAATTTGAAAAACAAAAATGAAAACCACTTTTTAGTTATTTGTCTCAAGAGTGACTTGGTGCAACGAAGTTGATATATTATTTCACGGTTGGAAAAAAAATGTAATTTCTGAATATGTTCAGTTTCGACACTTTTTGCATTTTTGAACAGTAGGATCTAAAAAAATGCAAAAGCTGATTTTTAGGTATTTGCATGAAGAATTTACTGGTGTAAAAATGAAGTCGATATCTTATTTGGCGATTGAGAAAATCTAGTAAAAATGCACCATTTTAATATACCCCGTTTTCATCAGTCAAAATGAAAATATCGGAAAACCTTTTTTTTAACACACCTCTACACACTTATGCAAAACTTGAATAGTTTTGGCAGGGTGCTTATGATTGAGTCAGATCATTTGTCATATATATATATATATATATATATATATATATATATATATATATATATATATATATATATATATATATATGTGTGTGTGTGTGAGACATCGGAATTAGATCCCATGTATGGTACACCAACATCATTATTATCTTCATCATCGAGTGCATATACACTAAACGTGAGATCTGCTTTATCACCTTATTTGGGTGATTTGAGGCATCTGAGAGAACCTTATTTCGTCGCCATACCTTGGCTCGCTTCCTCAAATTATACCTAGAAGCGTTCCTCTAGTAGGCTACATTCAGCCCATGCCTCACATCCTCGTGTATCTCTGCCAGGGGTTTTACTTCAGCCATATAAGCCTTACGTTCTCCTGGGAGGAGTTCAATGTCACTTGTAGAGTGAACTTTACCTTCACGATTCCCAGTAATGGGAACATTTCTACCAAAATTAAGAAAGGCCGGACTGTACCTTGTCACTTCATGACAGGATGTATTTACGGCATACTGAATTCTGTAAATCTCATTCTCCCATGAGTTTTGATTTCACTTAACGTAATTTCAGATAAGTGTACCAACGGTCTTATTTATTCTCTCAACGAAATTATTCTTCGGGTGGTACCTAGCATTATACCAAATCTTTTGTACCCTGTAAGATCCTCAAGCGTGACTCCCAAAAGATTTACATCAGGTGGATGAGAACGATATAGCGAATATGCTACTACATTTTGTTATCCATGCAAAAAACAATTAAACAATGTTTCAAGAACAAAACATAATAGAAAAAGATAATCCCAAACTAAACAGAAAGCCAAAGATTTAATAAGTTGTAAGATTAAAATACATTTCCTGTATTTATGTAATTTTTTTAACATGAACATGACAGTGTTCCTGCTATGATTAAATCTACACCACCAAAAAATATCTAAACTACAGAAGAGAGAATGTATGCCGCTGCAAGGGCACCTACAAATAACCATAATAGAAGAAAGCAGCTTACGCAGCTAGGATTGGCGACAAGTGATGTGTGTTGTGCGGTAGTATATGCTTGTACGCTAGTGATCTATGTGCCTTTAATTTATTATGTTGAATGTGTTATTAGTGAATTTCCTTTTAAAAAAATTCACTAATGAGACCCCGACCTTGAATTTTGAAAAATGTGTTCAAATGAGTGCAAACTAGGCCCCCTAGAACCCATATCCAGGGTCAGTTTCAATTTATATATATATATATATATATATATATATATATATATATATATATATATATATATATATATATATATATATATATATATATATATATATTTGTGTGTGTGTGTGAGTGTGTGTGTGTGTGTGTGTGTGTGTGTGTGTCGCGTGTGTGTGTGTGTGTGTGTGTCACACCTATAACTCAAAAAATAATGGGCTCATTTTGATCAAATTTGGTACATACCTTACCGTGGCTTGGACAAGTTCGTTAGGCGGGAAAATCGGCACATGTTTTCCGGTAAAGTTTGTGTGTTCTTTCAAAAAATTTATATCTCCGGATATAACAAAGTAAGGGCAACCAAATTTGATACGCTGGTGTCTGTCAGATCATTTCTGTATCCTATGTACCAAAATCCAGATCTCTATGTTAAAAGACAAAGAGTTTGAGGTAAATTAATTTTTAATTAATTAAATCTGATTAAAAACAAGTTAAAACCTCAAAATTGATAATTATGGTAGGAGTAAAATTAAGTGAGTGAGTTTGTATTATAAAGGGTGAACCATTTACCAAAATTCAGGTCTGTAACTTTAAACACAAAAAAGTTGTAGGCATTTAAAGAAAAAAATTTGGGGTTGTCCTCCAAACGTCAAAGTCGCAATTTAAGACGTCAAAATTGGCAACATTCAGGCAAAGGAGCTGAAAGAAATACGGATTATGCAAAGAGTGTTCTGCAAACCATTAAGTTCCAGCTTCAACCATTATTGCCCTTCATTTTATTAAAATATTTCCAGAAATTTAATTTCAAATAGACCTTTTCTTTGATGCTTCGACAATGGTTTTTGTTAAGTTTATGGTTTAACGGTCTATAAGTTTTAGCTAATTTTCGTAGAAAAAGTTCGTTAATGAGGTGACCGCGACTTTTGAATTCTAAAAAGATTTCTTCAAATGACAGGTATTGCCACAATATGCAATGGAGAATTGCGCGTCTTTGGTGTGGTGATGGTTTTAGGCTTCCACATCAGCTTGCATGCACACACAGTACAGCAAGAAGAAATCTGGAGGAATAAAACTATTGAGCGAAAACAACTGCCAACTACTCCCCTGGCTTCCACGATGAGCATTACATTACATTACTCACTAATCTAAGGCTACATAAATTCTCACGATAATTAGAACCGCAGACCAGTTTCGGTCCAATTAAAGCTCGTCAGTACGGTATACTAATTACAGCGAGAACACACCTATAAGGTAATACGGGTATGGTAGCCAGCCTCCTCTTACATTGAGAGATGTACGACAGGGTCACCATCACGGTGCGGAACCAGGTACCTTGTTGTCACTACAGCTCCAAATAACACAAAATGTTATAAAATAGAGACTGTGTACAACCAACTAACAATTTGGTGAATTGTCAGCCCTGTCCTATTTCTTCCCCAATATATGGATAATGTATGTAGCAGTCGTTTTTTTTTTAAATAGGATATTCTGTCCTTTCAAATCACGACTTTGGCGTTAAAAAAAAAACTATAAAAACTAATTTTTCTGGCATTGCTTGCCTCTTTTGCCCGAGTAAAACCTAATCTTTATCTGTAATATGCAACAGATGTTGTTTACCGCACAAAAAGTTTGGTCTTGTGCGTAAAGCACCAGTGGCGTTAATTTTTTTTTCTTCAAGTACTTATAATTTCTGGCTCTTTTAACTTAGATATCTGAATTTTGAAGTGTGGAATACATTTTATAGTAGAACCTTGCGTACCAAATTTGGCTAACACAGCTTTGTTATTTTCGGAGATAAAAAATTTTTAAAAAGAAAACCCAAAATTTTCCGTAAAAACTGGTCCTATCATCCTGGCTAACGAGCTTATCCAAGGCAATTACAAAAGGAAGATACTTCCCAAAGTTGATTAAAACCGGCCTTTTATTTTTTGAGTTATCGTTAAGATACAGATAAACACACCCGCATAAAGCTTTTAAACGTATACACGTACACACGGACACGAACAGACGCGCACAGGTGCACCAACGCATTTGCACATGCACGCACGCACCTACGCATGCACGTGAGTACGCACGCGGGTCATAACGCGCACACACCCATAAATTACTTTACAAAACCTTGAATTCATCTTAGATTGTACTTATTTAAATATTTGTTAATTTTAATATCGTGCAAAGAGAGGTCGTCAGGAAGGTGAAAGTTATCAACTAATAAGAGCCGAAAATTATATAAAAACAGCAAAACGGGACATGAAAAATAAAAGGGAAGAACACTGGAGTTTAGTGGAATATCAACAGGTACCCTGAAGAGACCTGTAACGTACTTGGTGGATTGATCCAGCCATCTAGATACTAAGTTTTAGTTAGAATAATAATAGCACATACGCTTTTAAATCACATTTGTATAAAAATAAAACCTGGAAACCATTTACACTGTGAGTGTGATAGAACAAGTATTTGCGATTTTAATCATTTATTTTCTAATTGTCCAGAACATATTATACATAGTAATGAACTAATTAGAATACCTTATAAAACAGTCGATTACATTACCAACTAATGTTAGTCAATCGATGTATGTAGCAATGAATAAAAATGATAGACTATTCATAGAGATATAATTTACTAAGAATAGCAAAGTCATCGTGTGGTGTAAAGTAACAATATAAATAGTGTATGTGTATGTATGGATAATATATGCTATTTTGTTAATAAATTGATGCAATTGTGTGTATCATTGCATACGGAGTACAAGGACGCATCTGAGGGAAACAAGAGAGAAGGTCATAAAAAAAAAGTCCGTCATCGTATGAGGTCTCGAGGTCAAAAGAAAACGAAAATAAATATTACCATCTTGTCATCATCAGAATTTTTTTCTACGAAGATTCCTAATGAAGGGATGACAAATTGAAACATGCTGTGTACGTGTCTGAGCCAACACACTAAAATCTGCACATGTCGCCACATTATGTGGCATGGGAAGATTCACTGTAAAAAAAAACTTTCAAATAGGGTAGACAAGAATATGAAAACGCAATTACTATGATAAGCACACTTCAGGAACCCAAATCACGACAACACATTTAAAAAAAACCGATGATCGTTTCACTAACCAAGTTAGCGTCATTAGATAATTCTGAATTATTCATCCTCTGATGACGCTAACTTGGTTAGTGAAACAACCCGCAGGTTTTTTTAAAATGTGTTGTGATTTGGGTTCTCCAAATATGCTTATCGGTGCTCAACACAGGTTCAAATCTTCACTTAGTGCAATTACTATGCCGTCGAATATCTGTAATCTAACTGCTGTCTTATTTGAATTATATAAATAACTGATTTCATAGTGATATACGAATATAGCCTTTAGTTCTCTAATGAAAAATGAGTGTAAACATGTAGAACGTAATTACAAAATATCGTAGGTAAAAATAATTAAAAGGGTATACTTTCAACCTTGTGCTTTCATTTCAATTAAATTACAGAATAACTTTATCCCAGAAATCGTCTAGTCTTTTATTGAAAAATTAGGGTCCTCTTGTAGAATATTTATTCTCCTTAAGTGGGTTTTTGATAAATTTTGCAAATCCATTTGAACCTTTTTAGTCAATCATTTATAAAGAGACGAAAGGATTTCTGGGACCTATTTAAATTTTCAGTGTTGCGATATTAACCACGTAAGGTTGAATCTTGATCAAGTTGTTTCTTTTATATAAGACGAACGTTTGCATTACTTCGAAGAGTGTTTTAATTTTTCTTATGGAAATTAGTAGATTACAAGCAAAAGCTTTATGTCACATAATGTAGTTGCGTGTAGCAACTAAAAAGAAAAGAAAACAAAATGTTCGGTTATTTACTTTAGAATCTATTTTAGCTTCTAAAACATTGTAAATCCGTTACGGAAAATGTGTTATCACACAAGTTTCGAACAGATGGATAGTAGGCTAAGAGTTACGATCTCGTTTGCCCAACAGACAGTGAAGAATTTTCTCAATTTTTTCAACACCTTGTCTTGTTATGTGACCTGTAAAGGTAATAAGGCAATGTGTCACCACGAAATTCCCTGTCTTGCAGTATTCCTTTGTCTAGAGATATAAGAAGATTTCTTTCAGAATTATCTGTTGTGACCTCTCCAAGGCTAAGATTGCATAAATCAGTCCGCAAGACGAGACAGTTTGTTTCACATTAATCTGAAGGTTTTGCATTTGCCACTGCATAGAAAGATTTATCCCGTACTCGGCACGGAAAATTTCTAGCGCATAAGTTGCTTTTAAGCGAATTTTGGTTGAAATAAATCGTTATCGAGGCGACCGCAACTTTTGAACAAAATGATCATATTCATCAGTTTCAATTTATACATATTAATATATATATATATATATACATATATATATATATATATATATATATATATATATATATATATATATATATATATATATATATATATATGTTATATTATTATAGCTTAACCAAACTGACAAACACAAAATGATCATAAAGTAACGGTAAAATAAGAAAATATAACAATTCTAGATAATGTCAGAGACGAAAAGGGTAATTTACAATGCATATTGTGGCGTAAACATATAATATACCGAAAAGACTCAGATAATCGAAGAATGAAGTGAATTTATTTAGTGGGTCAAAACAACGATAGTTCCAAATATATAGATCAGATCATAGATTCACGAGTGGCGAAACGAATGTCTAAGATAATATGTAAACATTGTAAAAGTGACTATGTGTGTTCACAAACGTTGCACAATAACAAATAAAATGACTGCAAATTTGTGAGCCATAGTGAGACATACGTTAACTAAATATGTAAGTTAGATTGTAAGAGGGTTGTTGTATTAGCGAGTATAAGTTTTGTAGTAATTTAAGTAAGTTAGAGTTGCAAAGTTTTGATGTGACATGTCAACATTACCAAACAGAGGTCACAGTTTGTATTTGTGCGGATCAAATGAGGAAAATTGCTGGAAAAACATAGTTAGAGCCACAAGCTAAGTAATTTCAGTGCAAACAAGGTCTTAAGGTGCTTCAAAATTGAATGAATTAAGGTTTTATTGAATATTATGATACAAAAATCAAACCCACCCCAATTTTGAACAAAGAAAATAAACATTAAAAAAATGTATATTCAAAAGAAATTGCGACAAAACTGTTCATTGTTTAATGCAGAATATAATGACACGTAGAAAAATGTCCTAAGAAATGAATGAAAATTTAACATTTTAATGAAAGAGGAAGAGGTCATAATATTAAATATTAATAATCTGACAATGTCAGCTTAAACATATCCTTCACATTGTTACCTGTATTACAGTGTATCCATGGAAACAGACAGGCCAAATCGAAAATCGACAGGATTTGTTTAAGAAAACGGTGAAATATTTCTTGTTCATTTAGAATTGAAGCAAGCGACACGCTGTTAAACCTGCTCTTGAAAAATCTAATAAAAGTGCCATTGAAAGTAAATAAGTGTGGAACAAATTAACGTTGTGTTACGAGGAGCCTGTAGAAATGGTTACGTCTGCATGAGGAAATAGTGAGTACAAACACATTCATATCACTGTGAAACCAGTATTATCATGCAGCTATAACAGTCGACGGCTTTTAGCACGAAGACAACATATTTATTTGCGAAACGTAAAACAAACTCATGTGTAGCAATTTGTAGCCTAACATCTTAATTGACATTAGTGAATTTAAAGTGGCTTTCTAGTAAAACGAAAGCAGTGCCAACGGCGAACTCGTTAAGGGTGATTGATCAAATTTTAGTTCTTATACCAAACGCAGGGGGCATCCTATACTGATCTGGTCGTGAAAACATGGACAAGTAAAAAATATAATTCATTTGAACTTTGTAAACGTGACATGTGTATCTAATAATATAAAATAAGTAAACGAAATATTGTTATTTCACTACAATTTGCCCACAACTTAGAGGCTCTGAAAATTCACACAAATAACTAAAAAATAACAATAACAGTTTATTTTGTTAAAACATATAGTTATTAAGCTCGACCAGAAGCTAGAATATTAATTATAAATACATTTCTACACATATATAAACTAATAACTTAAAAACAAACATGCCTACACAAGGAAGTAAACGTGAGCAACCTGCAAAACAAGGGGGAAAGAAAAGTCGTGAGTCTTCTCGAGAAATACAGTCTAGGGGAGAGAAAAGTAATGAAATATTAGAAAATATTGTAATAATGGTAGAACAAAAAATGCCACAAATTCCTCAAGAAGAAATGGGGAAAATTTTAGAGCAGGTAATAGGACAAGACGCACCAGAAGTTATTTCGCAAGAAAGTATGAATGCAGGTGAAACGAAGAATCAGGGAAGTAAAGGCAGTGAGAAAGAATATAAAACAGGGAAGCAAACAGGTCCAAGCGTCGACATAATATTATTACAATATTTAATAAAAAATGGAGAAAGCACGGCAAGAATGGAGAAGAGCATAAAAGAGGATAGAAAAGAAGATTTAATAAGGAATGAACAAAATATGGTAAGGATGGAGGTCAGTATTAAAGATGAAGTAAATGAGAAGTTCGAAATACTTAACAACAAAATAATAGAACAAGAAATAAAATGGGAAACGATGGAAGGAGATTTTTATAAGAAAGTGTAGGTAGAAGTAGAAAATAAAATACAGGAAACAAGAGAAGATTTAAAAGAGAGTTTAAAACGGAGAGATGAAATAATTATTGGTGCTAAACAGGTAGAAGAGGGGCATTATGTGGAAATAAAAAGAATAAATGATGTAACTGAAGGGAAACTAGGATATTTCCAACAAGAAATATATATGCGTTTAATAAATGATTAGGACCGGTTGAAGGATTACAAGCGGAAGTAAAAACGACACAAGAAAATTAACCAATTTAGAAGGAACGTAAAGTAATAAAGAAAGAGAAATGTAAGAAAGAATACGTAAAATTATAAAACAGCAAACATCACAGACTCTACCAGCAATCATGTACAGTAAGTATGAGAGTGGTACAAAATTCAATAGGGTCATAAAGTATATCCACCCAAAGGTTTTTATCAAAACAATAATGAACCAAATCAAATATATACCTGAGATGGAGGACAAATGTGAAATGGTCAAGAGTAACCTAGTAGGAAATCCTATAATTTGGTTCGTAAGCAAGGAGGAACAGTTTGAGAGTGAAGATGCCTTCAAAGAAAAGTTACTACAACATTTCTGGGGAAAAGCACAACAAGCCATTTTTCGGGAACAGCTATATTTTGCCAAATATGATGGAAATAAAAGAGACTTGGTAAATTATGCCCTTAGGATGTACAATATGGCTCAACATTTCCAACCGACAACGATGGAAGAAGAAATAATGTTGTACATAGCCAGACATTACAAAAATCAGATAGCCGAAACAATCGGTACACAAAATATAAAAACGTTATATCAATCTAGGTATAGTAGAGAGTACTGCGAAAAATGAGGAAACATAAGAAAACCAAAACGCACACACATCAGTTATACATGAACACGTTTAACACATATTAGCGCTTACATTAAACAGAAAGGAAAGGGCATACAAAATAAAATAAAACTTCTAGAGAAACAATACACACTTAATATTATACTTATATACACTTTAATAAGTACAAAAACCAATAAAAATATAAATCTCAACAACTATATACCCATATATACTTATCACTACACTATATATATATATATATATATATATATATATATATATATATATATATATGTATATATATATATATATATATATATATATATATATATATATATATATATATATATATATATATACAAATGTCTCTATTTTAATGGATAAAAAAATATAACTTTATTTCCCTTAAATGCAAGTGTAATAGATTGAGTACGATATAAAACTATTACTATGAACAGTAAGACGTTACAGCAAGAGCTTCAACTGCAAACTAAGGTGTCTTTCTACTTGCTGTAGCGTTTACAGTTATGCCCACAGGCAAATTATAACGAAAACCGTGAGAAATGCAACTACAGAATAATTTTACACTGGATATGTCACAGGGTCACTGTCTCTAGATAACTGAATCAGCTGATGTAACTCGTCCATGTTTAGAATAAAGAACGTCCTCGTTCTTGGGAATTGGGTTGATCTTTTTGGATGTGCACACCTTTGGGGATTTCCTTGATTTCCCACGGAAGATGATGCCTGCTGCCACTATAAGGATTATAACGAGAATTGTGATCACTCCCAAATGGGATGTATGGACCATCGGATGAAAGAAATGGTATGGATTGATTTTTTCAATTGGTTTTTTAATTTCTCTGTAATTTTAGGTCCATTGGGTGGAACTCTATTTCGTGTTGTATTACTATTTTTAGTTGATTCCATGTAATGTTTGTAGTAATGTCTTCATAATGTTCGTTATTAATTAAAATTTTTCAGTTAGCTTTGGCACATATGGGTGAATTGGGTCTGGAATGTAAATGTATGAGTGAATTGTTTCTATCCAATTTTGGCTGGCATTCCATGTAATGTTTGTAGTAATGTCTTCATAATGTTCGTTATTGATTACAATTTGGCAGTTCGCTTTGCAACATATGAGTGAATTGTGTCTGGATATGTGTCTATCCAATTTTGAGTGGCATCCTTGTGAGATTGTGGTTTTTTGGTTCGTGATTAGCAGTACGTTCCCATTATTTATTTGAGTCGACATAGTGTAGTAGTTATTGAGTACAGCGAACAGACATGTTGAGGTGTCTTCCAAATTACATTTTTCTTTATGAGGTTGGTCAGAGCAAATAACGGCTTCTTCGATTACTGAGCACTCTTCTCCTGTCCATAGGTTTCCTTGTTAGGTTTCTAGGTAGTATGAACTGGGTGGAATGAGGACTTTGTGGGACAGGTATAATTCGAAAGTAAGATCCTGGTATCACGTGTAAAATTAGGATTTTGAAAAACACACAATAGTATATCTCACAGATAAACCATTAAATTTTGTAAATTATATTGATTTTAAACACATGATTAGAAACGAAATTAGTTAGTTCGTTATCATGATAGGTTAATTTTAAATGTTGCTTAAAGTCCTCTGAAGTAAAAATTTCAGTATTAGTAATTCTATTTGCAAAAATACTTCTTTGTGATATATATAGCAGTATTTTAAGAGATGGCTGTGACTGCACTGCTATCAAGGAGGCTGTGGTGGTTCTCTTGCCTAAACCCGGCGGGGATCTTAGCGACTCTTATAGGCCTATTACATTACTACCTTGTATGCTAAAAACATTTGAAAAAATTATAAAACAACGACTTCAATGGTACCTTGAGCAAAATTGCTTATTACCAGCTCAACAGTTTGGCTTTAGAAAAAATAAAAGTACCACTCAATGTATTGCCACCTTAGTAAATGATATTCACATAAGCCTTTCTGAAAATAAATATATGGCAGCTATGTTTTTGGATCTGCAGGCGGCTTACGATAACGTAGATTTACACGTGCTTATAAAAAAAATGAGCCAGGTTGGCATACCTGAAAACATGGCAGCTAATATCGTTAAGATCTTTGCTGGCAGAATAGTGTATATAAAAGCGAATGGGGCATATACTGAACCACGAACGTGTTATTCGGGTCTACCGCAAGGATCTGTTTTAAGCCCCTTATTATTTAATATATATACACATGACTTCCACAGCCTTTTTGATGGCGCTGCAGAGATAATCCAATACGCAGATGACTTCTGCATATATACTAAACAAAACTCTTATAGTCTATGTATTAAACAGTTAAATTACATCATGTATAAAATCAAGGCATACTTGTTCCAAAACAACTTTACTATGTCTGTCAATAAATCTTCAGTCGTTTTTTATACAAGACATAGAATACCGTATACCCCTCAACTTACGATTGCCGAAGAAAATATGCCATGTCACAAAAGCTACAAATACTTAGGTGTAATAATCGATCAAAAACTTTTGTGGAAGGAACATGTTGATTATTGTATAAGCAAGGGTGAAAAAAGTCTGAATATTTTGAAATATACATGTAAAAAGAAATATGGTGCAGATCCCAGAACAGCGATGAAATTTTATAGGTCATACACTAGGTCGATCATAGACTACGGCTCAATTTTCTATGGGTCTGCTGCGGAAACACACTTAAGAAAAATTGACAGAATACAATATAAAGCTTTAAGATTAGTCCACGGGCTAATAAAATCAACCCCCACAGAATCAATCTTGGCCTTGGCCAATGAGCCAACTCTCAAATTAAGACGGGAATATCTTTCTAGCAAATTCCTGATAAAGCAACCATTGCAAGGAAAAATCAGCATCCAAACTAACACCATCTTGTCGCATACCCAAAATAACACATACTGGCGGCATAAAAACTCACCACCATTGACAAAAGCTTTATCTTACACATCCACAATAGTAACACCAACCATATTGTACGAGTCAGAAGTGTTTACGTTGTCATATGATATTTTACTATGGAATCCAATTGTTGTTTTACCAGATTGCCATAGTGAAGACATAGATGTTCAAAGCTATTACCGTGAAAATATCCAGAAGTTTCCAGGATCTGCCCTAATATTTACCGATGGATCCAAAACATCAGATTCCGTAGGGTGTAGTATATACTGCGAATCGACGACATCCAGTTTCGTTTTTAAGCTACACAAAGAAACCAGCATATATACGGCAGAAACAGTAGCAGTTATCAAAGCTCTTGAAATGGCCATGGGAATAGAATCCCATTCCAAATTTATAATAATAACCGACAGCAAGTCGTTACTATTGGCTCTGAAGAAGCCCTCTAAGGTATTCAAGGACCCACTTATAGGCATTATTAGATCCAATTACCTGAACTTAGTGAGGGCTGGAAAAACAGCTATATTTATGTGGATAAAAGCACATGCACATATCAAGGGCAATGAAGAAGCAGATAAACTGGCAAAAAATGCAACAATAATAGGAGAGAGTTGCAATATACTCTTAACGAGAGATCTTCTCCCTACCTGTAAACGACACATGAGGAAAGAATGGTCAGACCAATGGAGCAAGCAACAAGCCATAGTAAAAAGTAAATTTCACCAAATATTTCCCACCTTGCCTTCTAAATCGATCTCAGAAATAGCCCCAACTAACAGAGTAATATACATAACACTTGCTAGAATCATCGTAGGGCATGGTGCTACCAAAAAGCAACTATTTAAAATGGGGTTGGCAGACAATCCACTGTGTAGTTGTGATGGAACAAGTGTGTGTGATATTAATCATATCTTTTTTAATTGTAAGAAACACATCCATGCATGTAACAATCTAATTAAAAAATGTCTTGATCAAGGAATTCCACTACCATTAAATATATCATATTTGTTGCATGTAGCGTTCTATGTTGAAAGAGAGATGATGCATATACTTTTGAACTTCATTAAATGTAATAAATTACATGAGGTAATTTAGCTCAACGTAAAAAGATATAAAATTTTGTTCTGTTTTTTATAGTAATTTTGTGGAAGAAATTGACATTATAGTTAATAGGCATATAATTATAGATTCCTTTTGTCTGTCCCTGTGTCTAACCCATCTTTACCGTGGTCCAGTCTAGTTTGTCTCAAATAAAGTCGCCTTGGTGGACCCCTAGGCGTGAAGTTTGTGATCCCATGTCTTTTTTCCTTATTTTTAATCCTAGTTTATAAGACTTAAATACATACACCTTACCCACAAAAACAAAATGTAAAGTATGATGGGCATAGTCTATCTTCGTAAATTATTATTGGTTTACATGAAGTAAGGGAAATTTAGGTGTTTGTTTGCTGAGCTTGGTAGACGATAGCATAGAGAATCCTTTTTGTTTTTTATTATAATGTAAAACATCATATTATAATAGGGAGCTGTAGCACTAGTTGTTGACCTGGAGTGACCGTGGCTAAAAGAGCTTTGCTCGAGGCCAAAACAAGTATAAAAAAAAAAAAAGTAATTCTATTAAAGCTAAGAGAAATAGTGGGTTGTAATATTTTAGTAGACTCTAATAGTTTATTGCCTAAAGATATTTGAAACTCAATTAAAGATATTTGTTCTAGACGAGAATATAACTCCACAAAACATTTCTAATATAATCTAGATTTTTATTGATTATATTTTCCTCTTGTTGAAACCGTTGCGTCATTAAATTAGCAAAGGAATTTAAATTTTCTAACTCAGTCATAATGTCTTGCTGATTAGCTTAAAGGCCATCTAAATTTTTGTTAATTTCTTTTAAGTCTTCTTGGTTAAGGTTACGACTGATCCTGCTCCATTTGTCAAACCTCGTTTTTCTCTAGAATCAGTTAATTTTGGGAGTTCAGCTAAGACAAACACAACTATGTGAATTACTTCGAACGGTCTTCTTTCCACTAAAGGACCCGAAAAGGGTGGTTTATAGGTGTGTCGTTCGTATTTAGCATAAAGACAAACTTCGCATTTGTTAATGTAGTCATTAATGCGTGTCTTCATATTTGGCCAGTGATATTTAGATTTAAGTGACTATACGTTCCATTTATGCTGTTATGGTTAGAGTTATGGTAATTGTGTATAACGTCTAGTTGTCTTTGCTTCGTTAGAACATCTTCAACACATTTAGTTCATTTTATAATTTTAACAGAGCTGTTAAATAAGGAGGAGGTGATTAATGTGAAATATCGTTCTAATTGAGACTGCATAAATAATGTGCCGTATGTGCTTGCGGGATTAATATAGTGTTTCAAAAAAAATTGCAATTTGTCGTAATTCATGATTTTTTTCAATATAGACTCTTGAACAAGTATTGTTAAATGCCTTCGAAATATTTGTATCATTTTTCTCACCATAATTAAAAATAATTGGTTTAAACTGGTTAATTGGGTTTTCTGAGTTGGCATGTTAAGGACAGGGTGTTGTGTCTGTGTGTTTGTTGGTTCATTCGGTTGTTCGTTATTGATTTGTTCGTCATTGATTTCTGATCCAAGTTCTTTTAAATCTTCATCAGTTAAAACTCTCAGAACGGAAGGGTCTAAGTTATTAGAAAGAGACGCCATGTCTTCGTCTTCTTCGGTAGCATTTATTTCTATGCGCGAAAGGGCATCCGCTACAACATTATTGTTGCCTTCTTTGTATTTGATTTCGTAATCGTACTCTCCTAATTTTAGTCGCCACTTTACTAGTCGTGAATTAGGGTCTTTGATCGAAAATAGCCAACCCAATGGTTTGTGATCAGTTTCAATATAAAATGTTTCATACAAATAAGGCCTAAAGTGTTCCGTGTTTTCTATAATTAAGAGCAATTCTTTTTCTTATGCTGAGTAATTTTCCTCGGGAGAATTTAGAGCTCGTGAATAAAATGCAATAGGTTTGTCGTTCTGAGAAATAACGCCGCCATTACTTGCATCTGTCGTAAGATGAAATGTTTTGTCAAAGTCAGGTCAGGTTGGTGAATTTGTAATTATTTTTTTTGGCTTTTCGAATGCTTCTTTATATTTTGATTTATTTATGTGTAAGTTACTGTCTTTTTTCAAGCATTTTGTTAAAGGAAAAACTATCTTTGCAAAAAGTTTTATGAAACTTCTATAGTATCCTACAAGTCCTAGATATGACTTAATTTCTTTATGGGTTTTAGGTAAACGGTATTTTTGGATAGCAGAGATCTTATTAGGGTTCGGTTTGATCCCGTTAACAGCTATGACGTGCCCTAAATATCGACCTCCTTTCTATTCTAAATCTAAATTATGACTTGTCAAGCTGTACCTTTAAGTTAAATTGTAATAGTTTATGGATAGTTGTTTTAGGTGAATCATGTGTTCTTGTAGTGATTTTTAAAACTAACTATGTCATTCATATAGAAGTAGCAAGATTTTTACAAAAATTCACATAAAACAATATCGATTACCTCCGTGGTGCATTGGAACGAATGTTTGGCTGCTACACGGAGTGTCTGTGTTCGATTACCGGTGGCGGCAGTTTTAGTCACTGTGTTTTGCGTGTATGTCCGTTGTATTTTCTACGTAACCTCCCCCGCACAAGCTGCTCAGAGCTTCGGGACGGGAGGGTGTAATTTATGTGGTGTCATTTATTACGCGTTAAAAGGAGCTTGGCCCCCCTTCAATTCCAAAGGGTATGCGCAGGAATTCAGTGCTCATTGTTTATAGAGAATGCCGTTTTTTCAATACTATTTTGTTGCATTTCAATCCAATGGAACCCCTGAGCTAAGTCTAAAGCTGTGATATATTTACCAAGTCTGTCTTAAATGTCTTCAACGCGTGGTAGGGGATATTTGTCGTTTATTGTTTTCTCGTTTAGTTTGCGATAATTATAAGTTTCCATTTCTGTTTACCAGAGGAATCTTTTGGAAACAATCCACACGGGCGCCGAGTACAGCGATATGGAAGGACGTATAATCTTCTTATCTAGTAATTTTCGTATTTGATTTTGTATTGCGGTTTTTAAATGGTATGAGTAGCGATAATATTTTACAACAGATTCTTCGTCTTTGGTTCTTATTTCGTGCTCAACGGCGGTAGTAAATGTCGTCAGAGTCTTCGTGATAAAAAAAATGCTTTTATAATTATGAAATAACTGAAACAATTTTTGATTTTCGTCCGAATTAAGACGGTTTGCTCTCAGTTTATTTCAAATTTTACTTGTTACTCACTGAAAGGTTTTTCTAACCCATTAAAATTGTGTAAAGTAGGTCATTTATAAGTTCATTAAAATAAACTGCGGCTAATTCTGCGTTATCTTTTATTTCACACGGAACTATAAGATTCCGTGGTTTGCTTCCGCAATGCATTCTTCTAAGTGTAAAAGCTCACTGTCCATTCGTGGAATTATAACCGAGCCTTTATCTATATTAACTGGTATTCTTACATGGTCTTTAACTATTTGTCGAAATGGTTTAAAATTAGAGGGATTTAGTTATAGAAAAAATGGTATTTCGGTTTTCCCGAATTTTATGGTATGCTTATTATAATTGATGTGAGTTTTTAATTGTTGCATATGTGATGTGTTTATCAGTGCATCGAATCTATCATGCCAGTCCATTACTTTTAAAGAGAATGCAAACAATGCCATATTCCTGTCACACAAAATATGTTGTACTACCGATACCCTTAGTAATTTGATTGACTGATTTCATTACGAAATTGTCTTTAAAGAAATGGTCTGAAAAAAGTTTATGAGCTATTTTGAGTTTATAATACTATCTGTGTCACGCGTATCCAGAAGCACTTTTAACCCTAAAGATGGTACAGCACTAAAAGGTAATTTTGGTTGATAATTTATATTACTTAGGTCAATAATAATTAATTTTCCGAGGCTAGTATTTGAAAATCCTTAACTTGTTCCCCATCGTATTCTTGAAGTGAAACCTCTTAGTGATCGTAGTAATTCATTTGTGAATTTTCATCAGGAAAATAGTGCACTGTTCTTCGAGAGCATGATTATTTTGTAGCTCCTCTACGCAAGTTAAAGGTCTAGAGCGTGGTGTGAAAAAATTGTTATTTCTTTGAATTTGCGGCTTAATATTATTTGTACTTGTATTATGTGCCGACGTAGTCGAGGTGTCGGCTGATAATTATTAATTCCTTTTACCAGATACCTGCGAATTGGTAGGGTACTTTCTGGGTTGGTAAATCTTAAATTTGAAATGGATCTATTAGGAAATTGCTAACCTACGTGCATTTGTTGTACGCGTCGAGCAGTTTGTTGAGGGTGACTAGTAGCGGGATCGTAAAAAGAGGACTAGCTTGCGGTTTAAGATAATAATTATTATTAGGCGTAACATTTTTGTGAGGTTTTCTTTGGTTATCATTGTGAGAATTGTTTTTATTCTGCAAGGTGTTAATAAAGTTTGGTTGCATAATTTCGTTATCAATACGATGGCATTCTAATAAAGCAGCTTCTAAGTTATCTATGTCAACTTTTCTAAGGTGATTAAAATAAGGCTCTAATGCTCCTGCTCTAAAGGCAGTAATTGCTATACATTTAAAGTATTGTTTTTTGTGCATTTTAATGAGATCTTCTATATCCTGTGTTTCAACATATTCAGTTAAATTTTTTAATTTTTTTATAACATTGTGAAAATCAAGAATTGATGATTTTGTCATGTAGCTTATGGTTAAATCTGTTAGTAACAAATTTTCTGGCCTGAGATCTGAGTATTGTGCGTTGAGGGCTAATTTAATATTATCGCATGTTATGGTTTCTAAGGTGAACAATACATCTCAAGCTTCGCCCGTAATTTTTGATTTAATGGATTCTAGTATCATACGATTATGTATGTATATTTTCTGGTGTATTTTAATATTTTCTATAGTTAAGTCTAAAAAAACCACATTGATTAATAAAGTAAGTAAGGTGTTTTTGTCTACCTGAATATTCTGGGATCATCATCAAGGCTTGAGAAATCAAGGTAATAGGATTTTGCTGAGCCATGATGATAAATTAGAAGTATTGGATTCTGTTAAACCACATAGTGCTTTGTCTTGAACAATTTGACTAAGGCGTATCGAAGATCTTTTTCAATCTGACGCAAATACAATAAAAATTTAATTTAAGTTCTTGTGCAAATTTAATAAGAAAAATGTTTACAAAAAACTAATTTTTGTTAACACAAAACAAGATATAATTACAATACAATGGAAGAAGGACGGGTACTTACAGTAAGTTCATATTATTTTGCTTGTACATCTGCCAATGGACCTTGCTTATGTCACAGGTTGTACGAAATACCAAGTTATTTCGTTACATTGCACAAACTTCTGAAGAACACAGGACCAAAATGCTGAATAACTTTGGAAATATTTGCAAAAAACGGCAGTTGCAATTTCCTGTTCGCAGCGCCAGAAATCTAACTATTATTAAGGGCTTAGAAAAAATATAACTTTATTTCCCTCAAATAGAAGATTGGGTACGATAGGAAACTGTTACTATGAACAATAAATAGAGTCAGGGGGGAAACATCCGAAAACAGACATGGAAGCAAAATTCCATTTTAATTGGAAAGTCAAAATTTGAAGTTGAAGTGTTGAATTTGTTACGCACTAGCTGCCGAGCAATTCTGTATAAAACTTTATAAATTATATTATTATACACCACAAGTCTTGGACTTTTTGTTTAGGCACATTGTATAATTTAAAGTAATAAACATAATATTAATAAGACGTTACAGCAAAAGCTTCAAACGCGAACTGAGGTGTCGCTCTACTTGCTGTAGCGTTTACAAATTAAACTTACATGCAAATTATAACGAAAATCGTGAGAACCACAGAATAACGTTGCACTGGATATGTCACAGGGTCACTATCTCTAGATAACTGAATAAGCTGATGATGTAACTATATATATATATATATATATATATATATATATATATATATATATATATATATATATATATATATATATATATATATATATACCATACCGATAGCTAGAAAAGTAATGTGATGAAAATTTGATGACATTTGCTTAGTACCCACTATTTGCAAAATGCATAGATCGACAAGAAAATCGGACCAATTTTCTGGAAAAAGTTTGGGTTTACTTTTCAAACATTTTTAGATCTCTAAGAGTATGTGTGTGTGTTTTGTTTCTTTAACGTCGGCCTATTTCCGCGACTATGGCCAATCACCGACGCCAGGGAGCAGTTTCACCTCACTATCCTGGAAATTTTGCCGAACCCCTGTCTTTCTGTAAGGAGGTTAGCGATCGTTAACGTGCCCAACATCGCATGGACACGGGACCGACGGCTTTACGCCCCCTCCGAAGGGCGGGACGTGCAGACATTCAACTTGCTCAAATACAATACCAAAACCTCGGTTGATGTTAATTTTACAGTTTGTACTGAAAAAGTGAAATGAGTACGCCGGGATCGAACCCAGTACCCTTCGGTTCAAAGGCACACGTTCTTACCTCTGAACCACCGAGGTCCTGTCTCTAAGAGTAAAAAGCTGTGGCAAGAAACTTAGGTACGCAGGGTTATATTATAAAACGTATACAATTATGTACTAAAATTTAGATGTTAAAGTTAAAAGAAAAAAGGTAATAAGCATATAGTGAAAAAAAAAAAGATAACTTTTCTTGAGACAAAACGCGGTAACTACGTGAAAAGTTACTTTGATGATTTTATGCCGGTTTTCTTCCTGAAAATGTTAAAATGGTTTAAAACGTCAAAATTGGTGATTTTTAAACAAAGGTTCTAGCACTGACCAGGAGGTCTATGAGTAGTAAATATTGCATAAAATGTTTTTAACAAGGTCCCTGGTTTATGTTTCCAATTGTGACTGATCTTAATTTAACTAAAATATATGCAAACTTAATCTTAGATAGAACTCACAAAGTTATGCCAACTCAGTATCACTTCAAACCTAAATTGCCATATCTCATCAGTGTAAGTAATAGCTAAAGACTTTGAACATTATTACCCTTACCTAAAATATTTTTCGTTGGTTGCTCATATGCTTGTTGTTTCTTTGCGACCGCTTCTACGTCTGTATTAAGTATAGAATGGTTCACCAAGTCATTGCACTTACAATAAGCAATGGACCGTCCGCTTCGTCGCTATTTCCAACTTTTGTAACATCAATGAAAATAAAATATGCCACTACTGTGCATATATATCATATACTACAGTAATCAGAGACACAGACTGGTTTAGTGCTTATTTAGACTCAGTCATCGCATATCGCCCTCATACAAGTCTACGTGCAGGCCACGCCACCTGTTTTCAGTTATGTGTTTCTGCAGGCATTAGTGGCACTGTGTAGAGTGTAGACTTCGGCGGCCATACACCTAGAATCCTGAAGAGCCAGCGCGACCTTATGGTATAGCAGGCTGAATATTTCCTAAAATCTTTAGGCCAACTTATATACCATGATTGAAGTAGATAGCGTGAAACTTTATGCAAGATCCAAATGAATGGATATACAGTGTACTTTCGATTATCCGAGCTAATGGGAGGATCGGTAACACCGATAATCGAAAAACACGATTGATTAATACAAACCTAATAATATATATATATATATATATATATATATATATATATATATATATATATATATATATATATATATATGTATATATATATATATATATATATATATATATATATATATATATATATATATATATATATATATATATATATATATACAGAATGATTAACAGCTGTGTCTTTCTGTAGAAATGTGTATCTTGTTCCTGTCTGATGTGCGGGCTATGCATCCTCGAATGAGATAAAGTGTGAAAAGATAGGAGCAATTAAAATTTAGGACCTTAACATAACCATTCCCGCATAAGGATCCTTCTTAGCGTTTATATTATAGTGGCACAAGAGAATAAGCCACCTGTAACAGTTCGTTCTGCTTCTACATACATACTACTACACCACAGGTTCTAACGGATTTCACAGTTTTATGTTATGCATGATTTTTGCAATATAGTAATCATAATATTCAGACCCGTACTTAGATGAGCGTTGGTTTTGATCAGGGATATTTATTATGTTGGTGCGGAGGAAACGAAAAAACTTTAAATTTCTATTTAAAATTTTGATAAATTTCTCAGCACTGATAATCTGCACACGAATAATTGAAAGTATAGTGTTATTCTTTGAATACAGTAGATATATAAAGCTTCTTTTTAGCATGCTACAAATTTTATGTTTCAATATCATTTAAATATCTCAGTTTTATCTTTAGCTTTGGAATTGAATTTAGCGTGTAGTTTTTGTAACAGGTAATTTAAGTTACAGCACAAGAGAATTTTAATTGGAAAACATAAAAAACAGCGTTGAAAACTCGGGACTATAAAACTAATGTATACAACAGAAATAAAATTTATAGGACACGTTTAAATACAAATACTATGACACGGTGCTGAAATAAAACTCTAACTGGATATTTCTTAATTAAAAATTAAGGACTGTCTAGCCATAAAGTTAGTCGTAAAAATTTGCTTGTAGAAACCCAAACAAAATAATTTATAGTAGAATTGTGCGAAAAGTTATGAGCAATCTTCCTCAGCGAGGGATAATAATTCAAAATATTAAGACGGATGATTTAATTGATGTATCAAAGAATTTTACTCAAAACGACACAATTTTGCATTAAAAGCTTCACAATGTTTTGATTTTGAGGGTATATATTAGAATAAAAGGTGCTGATAAGTACTTAAGATATTTAACATCTAACCTAATAGCAAACAAAAAACAAATTCAAATATCTAAATTGGATCAAAATCGGTGCCGCTTAAAACGAAACATCTACACTAATTAGTGGGCTGTGCTCTTTATTGATCTGATTAACAATAAAAAAAATTATATCCCATCCGAGCTTGGGTGCATTCTGGTAGTCCCGCCTAAAGATTATTATATCATAACTCATTGCAACATTTCCCCATTTATTGCTATTATGTTTGTAGTGAGTTTCTCTGTAAATTTTTGAATGGTACGGGACTTATTTAGAATAAACTTTTATTAGCCCAACAAACAATAATCCGCCACAATTGTGGTTTTCTAGGCGACTAGTTTATGCTGCAGCCTCTAGATCACGACAAAGTTGCGCTATGTGATGCTGAAACTATAGAGGTAAAAAATCATAACTTGATGTTCTGGTTTCTGAAATATCTGAAAAAACTGAATTTTCAGGATATTTCAGAAACCAGAACATGCAACAAAACCTGACAAAACTTAATTTTCAGGATATTTTATTTTTTCTATAACTTCTTTACTAATGTTCGTATTGAGATGTGTTTTTAACCCTTTCAAGGAACTTTCCACAAATCAAGTTGACGCTAGTCCAGACAGTGCCGTTTGCTGCCCCAAAAGCTCGCGTTCATGAAGTTTTAGTGCTGGAAATGAAATGTAGCTTATTTTATTTTGCTGTGTGGCCTTATTATTGTTTAGTCAGACATAATATATTAACGTAAATGAAAAATGTATGGAATATTGTTGTCGCTGTTATGTATTATTAGGATCCGGGAATGGCTCCAGCAAAACTTTCTCGTAAAATATTATTCGTGTCGTGTAGTGGAACTTATGATATTTCCGAATAAACCAATTAAAACGAACTACGCGAAATGTGCGTTTCTAAGTTCCCTCATATATATATATATATATATATATATATATATATATATATATATATATATATATATATATATATATATATATATATATATATATATATATATATATATATATATATATATATATATATATATATATATATATATATATATATATGTATATATACATGTGTATTTGGAGCGTGCGTGTGTGTGTGTGTGTACCTATGTATATATTTCAGTTTAAAAAATACATTTAATCACACTTGCTTAAGCGATGACGGTTCGCTCCCCTCTGAATCAAGTATTATCTATTACGCCATACACTAACGGCTACAGGTCGTCGATGCGATTCTATTTAAACAATAATACAGTGCGGGCGCAGTAAATGCGTTGTGAAAACAAATTTTCATTAGACTTGGTTTCCTTACAAAAAAAAATTATGTAGTTAAATAGTTAACAAAACTTGAACGAAACAGTAATAAACAGTTTCTGATGGAAAAGTTAATATAAATATTTGAAGAAAAGCACGCATTTCACAATGTCAGAAATTCGTAGGTTATTAAATTTGTCAGTTTAAGGTTAGATATTTGTCAATAACACAAGCAATATAACCATATATTATACAAAATATTAGGTACGTCTAAGCTTCTCCTCTTTCTTTGGCGTACAAAACTTAATAAAAAATTTTTGGATACCTTTCGGCCCCTGAACCCAGATTAGTCTTTGCCCAAAAATTTTATAAATCGCTTTTACCGTACACAATTCTTTTATATTACGCTTACGTTTTGAGAAAAAACGTATATGCCTAAAAGTAAATTTTACAAAGTAATAAATAAAAATTTTGGGTGTAATCGAGGAGACCAATGCTCATACTCATTTAAGTTGTGGTAAAAATTATACATTATGCCTTACAACGAAGCTATATTTGTGCTTGTAATAACATAGTTTTGCCAAAAACCTAAAATAATTGAACTGTCAAATTAACTAAGTGAAGATAAGAATATGTAATAAGGGCTAATTAACAGACCCAGAACAAAGAAAATGTTAGCGGAATTCACGACATTAAGAACAGTCTGGACGCAGCAAGGGCGTTACGGTAGTGAATTTTCATAAAAATATTTTTAATAGCAAATATGTTTTTTTTTAAAGAAAGCAGGCATTAAATTTGCTTACTAGTATAACCTGTATAGGCGAAACATAATGTACCATATTTCATCCAAATAACTTTATTTTTTGAAAATGTACAAAAATTTTCCGTAAATAAACTTAAAATATTCCTGAAAAAACTGGTTTCCCGGCCAACGAACCTTATAGGTTAATAGAAAATTGAGCTATTCAAATTTGAAGCATTTAATGAAAATTGGCTACCATAACGCCTTTGCTGCGTCCAGAATTTCTTTTCTTGCGAACATGCATTATATTTAGATGGAAAATGCAATAATATAAGGCGTGCTCGATTAAAAAAATAAAATAACATTTGTATCACCAACGACTTATGGGCCACCTGTGATTGTAGAAATATTTTTTTAAGATGGAACTCAAGACACCTTATAATTAACGTATACAATTTTTTTTTCGTATCTTCTATAATAAGTGATATATTGAGCTTTATTGATTTTTTCGAAAGGAAACGCAAAACCTGATCCGATTTTCCTGGCTAACGAACTTATCCAAGCCACTTGCGAAAGGAAGGTACTCACCAAATTTGATCGAAATCGGCCAACTATTTTTTTAATCATCGGTGTGAAACACACACACATATATATATATATATATATATATATATATATATATATATATATATATATATATATATATATATATATATATATATATATATATATATATATATATATATATATATATATATATATAAATTGAAACGGACCCTGGAAATGGGTTCTAGGGGGGCCAGTTTGCGTTAATTTGAAGAATTTTGTTCAAAATTTAAGATTGCCACATCAGTGAATTTTTTTAAAGAAAATTCACTAAAGGAAAAGTAGACAAAACGTTGGTTTGCTTACTAATTAAACCGCGAATTACAAGGGGGCTCAAGAGCGTTTTAAAAGAGCTAACTGGCAACTAAATTTTTTGACAAAAAAAATAATTAAAAAAATTTGTTAGGTATTACAAAAGTAAAGAATAAAGCCACTGAAATGTCAGGTATCTATGAGATAAGTTGTAAAACCTGTAATATTAAATACGTTGGGCAGACTAAAGGACTATTGAAACCAGATTAAAGGAACATGTGGCACAGCTGAGATACGGTAGTATGGACTAGTCATGCGTGGCCCAGCATAATTGGCATAATAATCACCACATAGCTAAATACTACCTGAAGCTTATCAAAATGTTAGACAACCGGTGAAATCAGACGCCTACGACAGTATTTATATGTCTAAGGCCATAAACAACAAAGTTTGCGAAAACCGAGCTCTGCCACTGATTAATATTTCACTGCTTGCACAGGCTCTTCGATATCAAAGAGATGGCGATGCTCAGTAGAGGCAAGTATAACGAAATTTGAAAGCGTAGAAAATTTGTTTGTTGATTTCTTTATCGCTATGGTGTCGGTTTTTTAAATGACACCTAATATAAATACAATGTTTAGTAGTTAATAGTTTAGAATTTTTATCCTCTAATGACGCTAACTTTGTTATAGAAACACGTCAGGTTTAAAAAAAATGTGTTGTAATAATTTGTTTTCTCCAAGTGTACTTATCTGTCAATACAATTTTATTTAATGCCACTTTCTGAATTTTTCTGGGTCTTGCTTTTTCTTCTCTTCCTTCTTCTACAACCATTTCATTTTTTTACAGCATGTATTAAAATCACAAAACTTGTCCAAAAGAACATTAGTGTTTTTCCCGGAAAAACTGATTCGATAGGGCTGCCTAACGAACTTGTTCAAGCTATTTATCAAATAACAAAAGAAAGGTATGTGCTAAATTATAAACGTGGCAGGTGGTTTTTTTGTTAATCTTAGTCATTTGGATGATTTTGTTTTAGCCCACATAACTGCAAAGCGCACTTGCTGCATCCAGTCTTTTTACAACACTTATTTACTATTTAACTAAACTTTTTTTGGTATAATTTATTTTTAATAAATATTAGCTAACATGACGTATTTACTTGGTCAAAGCTTTTTGAAACTCGTAAAATGCTGTAGGTTTTCATGTGAGACTGGCAATGAAAGTTCTAGTTCTAATTTACGTTTCCCAAACTTCTTCGGCAAATATAATGAAATAACAATTTAAACATAAATCTAAGAACAGACAGAAAATTGCCTAACAAAAAATGTCAAAATTTATAGTAAGATATTTTCAATCTATTTTTCAGCTTTGTATTAAATAAGAAAAACTCACATTCCCATTGGAGATAGATGTATTGAGTGTTTGCAAAAATATTGTTTAGGTGAGGAACGGTTTTTTGGTAAGCTGGAATCGAAGCAAAATGTTATGTGACAGTTTTGAAAATGTTGTTCTTTGTACAAAACACCAAATATACTTAATATACTATAATTGTTTGTCCGTTATTGTTTCAGAATCTTCGTTTAAAAAAAACATTGAAAGTGACATTGACCTTTCTCACAACCGGTAACCACTCCAGGAATAATTTACCATCCCAGATATTAAGTAACGTCGCTACATATACAAACTGACAGAAAGGCTTTACTTTAGATCTTTTTTTTCCAAGATTTTAATTAATTGTAGAAAAGTAAGCATTAAAATATAAATTTAAGACCTTATGAAACATTCGTTTTTTTAAACTGCATCCCCTCCAGGGCTTTTGTTTAATAATCGGCAATTTTGATATTTAAATGTGACAAAATAAACATTTTTGCTTTCTGTCCTGTGATTGGCCAAAACCTACCGACTCGCCAACTATTTTAGAAACTGTAATTCACTATCGTTTTGGTTTTGTAAAATATTGTTCAGAAAAGTCCACACGCAGTATGTGCGTTGTCGTAGTGAAATTACGTCAAACTCTAATAACTAAAATTTTCTATAAGCATAGAACTTCAATTTTGGTATGTTAAGGGCACATGTGCCCAAGTCTCATCAAACGCTTTATTATGTTGATAAATACACATGTTTTTAAAGACAAAACACAATTTCTCTGCGAGAAACTGGTCTGATTAGTTTGGTTAACAAACTCTTTCAAGAGATTTACAATAGAAACACTTGCCAAGTTTGATCGAGTTCCGTTAATTATTTTTTAAGTTCGCTCGGATACATACAAAAGTCATACAATGTATCATATATACCCTCTCTATTAATGAGTTTTTTGACACACGTTCACTAAAAATTGGAAAGAGAATATATCAGTTAAATCCTTAAGTCAGATGCAATTTGTTAAACTGCATCAGCCAAACCAGATTTTAAATTTATTTTCTTGGTCTTAATACTAAACGAAAGAACGAACGGGAAGTATCATGTATGTTTTTTTTTTTGCAGAAACTTTTTTGTCACATTTTGTTGAAAGTTGACGAATTGAACATATCATGTGCTACGAGGCTGCAATCAGAAGGAAGTACTCTAATCTAATATGGCGCTCAATAAAAAAAATTAACTTCAAGATGTTCCTAGAAGACCAAACGTATTTGATGGATTTTAATTTAACAGGCATATTTAAAAAGTGCCTTGAAAAGGTTAAAAACACATCTCAATACGAACATTAGTAAAGAAGTTATAGAAAAAATAAAATATCCTGAAAATTAAGGTTTGTCAGGTTTTGTTGCTTGTTCTGGTTTCTGAAATATCCTGAAAATTCAGTTTTTTCAGACTAGTCCATACTACCGTATCTCAGCTGTGCCACATGTTCCTTTAATCTGGTTTCAATAGTCCTTTAGTCTGCCCAACGTATTTAATATTACAGGTTTTACAACTTATCTCATAGATACCTGACATTTCAGTGGCTTTATTCTTTACTTTTGTAATACCTAACAAATTTTTTTAATTATTTTTTTTGTCAAAAAATTTAGTTGCCAGTTAGCTCTTTTAAAAACGCTCTTGAGCCCCCTTGTAATTCGCGGTTTAATTAGTAAGCAAACCAACGTTTTGTCTACTTTTCCTTTAGTGAATTTTCTTTAAAAGAATTCACTGATGAGGCAATCTTGAATTTTGAACAAAATTCTTCAAATTAGCGCGAACTGGCCCCTCTAGAACCCATTTCCAGGGTCCGTTTCAATATATATATATATATATATATATATATATATATATATATATATATATATATATATATATATATATATATATATATATATATATGTATATGTATGTATATGTATATGTATCACACCGATGATTAAAAAAATAGTTGGCCGATTTTGATCAAATTTGGTGAGTACCTTCCTTTCGCAAGTGGCTTGGATAAGTTCGTTAGCCAGGAAAATCGGATCAGGTTTTGCGTTTCCTTTCGAAAAAATCAATAAAGCTCAATATATCCCTTATTATAGAAGATACGAAAAAAAATTGTATACGTTAATTATAAGGTGTCTTGAGTTCCATCTTAAAAAAATATTTCTACAATCACAGGTGGCCCATAATTCGTTGGTGATACAAATGTTATTTTATTTTTTTAATCGAGCACGCCTTATATTATTGCATTTTCCATCTAAATATAATGCATGTTCGCAAGAAAAGAAATTCTGGACGCAGCAAATGCGTTATGGTAGCCAATTTTCATTAAATGCTTCAAATTTGAATAGCTCAATTTTCTATTAACCTATAAGGTTCGTTGGCCGGGAAACCAGTTTTTTCAGGAATATTTTAAGTTTATTTACGGAAAATTTTTGTACATTTTCAAAAAATAAAGTTATTTGGATGAAATATGGTACATTATGTTTCGCCTATACAGGTTATACTAGTAAGCAAATTTAATGCCTGCTTTCTTTAAAAAAAAAACATATTTGCTATTAAAAATATTTTTATGAAAATTCACTACCGTAACGCCCTTGCTGCGTCCAGACTGTTCTTAATGTCGTGAATTCCGCTAACATTTTCTTTGTTCTGGGTCTGTTAATTAGCCCTTATTACATATTCTTATCTTCACTTAGTTAATTTGACAGTTCAATTATTTTAGGTTTTTGGCAAAACTATGTTATTACAAGCACAAATATAGCTTCGTTGTAAGGCATAATGTATAATTTTTACCACAACTTAAATGAGTATGAGCATTGGTCTCCTCGATTACACCCAAAATTTTTATTTATTACTTTGTAAAATTTACTTTTAGGCATATAAGTTTTTTTCTCAAAACGTAAGCGTAATATAAAAGAATTGTGTACGGTAAAAGCGATTTATAAAATTTTTGGGCAAAGACTAATCTGGGTTCAGGGGCCGAAAGGTATCCAAAATTTTTTTATTAAGTTTTGTACGCCAAAGAAAGAGGAGAAGCTTAGACGTACCTAATATTTTGTATAATATATGGTTATATTGCTTGTGTTATTGACAAATATCTAACCTTAAACTGACAAATTTAATAACCTACGAATTTCTGACATTGTGAAATGCGTGATTTTCTTCAAATATTTATATTAACTTTTCCATCAGAAACTGTTTATTACTGTTTCGTTCAAGTTTTGTTAACTATTTAACTACATAATTTTTTTTGTAAGGAAACCAAGTCTAATGAAAATTTGTTTTCACAACGCATTTACTGCGCCCGCACTGTATTATTGTTTAAATAGAATCGCATCGACGACCTGTAACCGTTAGTGTATGGCGTAATAGATAATACTTGATTCAGAGGGGAGCGAACCGTCATCGCTTAAGCAAGTGTGATTAAATGTATTTTTTAAACTGAAATATATACATAGGTACACACACACACACACACGCACGCTCCAAATACACATGTATATATATATATATATATATATATATATATATATATATATATATATATATATATATATATATATATATATATATATATATATATATATATATATATATATATATATATATATATATATATATATATATATGAGGGAACTTAGAAACGCACATTTCGCGTAGTTCGTTTTAATTGGTTTATTCGGAAATATCATAAGTTCCACTACACGACACGAATAATATTTTACGAGAAAGTTTTGCTGGAGCCATTCCCGGATCCTAATAATACATAACAGCGACAACAATATTCCATACATTTTTCATTTACGTTAATATATTATGTCTGACTAAACAATAATAAGGCCACACAGCAAAATAAAATAAGCTACATTTCATTTCCAGCACTAAAACTTCACGAACGCGAGCTTTTGGGGCAGCAAACGGCACTGTCTGGACTAGCGTCAACTTGATTTGTGGGTGAATTCACAGCACCCAACACATTCTCGCAAACCAAGCGATATATAACGGATCCGGCTGGCAAAAGCCTACCCGATAAATGTCTTTGATAAATAACCGATAGCAGTGTTGGGCCTAGGCTTAGAATCAAACTACAGTAAGCGTCTCGCAAAACCTGACTTACTTCACTCTCATTCATACTCTCGCTATGCTAATATTATGTGAGAAAAGTTGAGTACAAGACTGGATTATGGAGTTCGAATTTATGTAGGAAGTTTGAAGACACGCACAATCACGTACGTTAACATATGGAAAGTTATACTACTTGAATACTGTATGGGTTGCCACATCGCATTAAAGCGAATTTTATATTCAACAAGCCTAATGCGTATACAATTTTGCTTTTTAAACTTCTTATGTAACATAAATCCATTTAACGTGCGAAAAATACAGTGTATTTGTTAACCAATAAGTATCTCAGTAAGGTATTTAAAACATGCTAAATCAATATTATAAAAGTTAAACTTCTACTCAACTTTGCCTGTGTAAACTGAATTCGTTACTAGCCAAATACAGATGTAGGACCTTATCTTAATTCACAGGTGCTGGTTTCCTTCTCTGTAATTGGTTTCGCACTTTGTGGCAACGTCAGACAAGAGCAAACAGAATTTATTCATACGCACTATCACAACTAACTTTAGGTAATTTAAATATGTCAAATTTTTACAACCACACCTTCAAATGAGCAAAGTGAAATATCACACTATTTTTAAAATAAATAACACATATAGCTATATGTTCTAGGAAGCAAGCGAAAGCTTTTTATCCTATGTTTCTTTTTATCAAAACATTCTGAAAACCTTTAAAATAGTTTTTAGTGAATTTTCATAGAAAAAATTCATTAAGGAGAACATACCCACTTTTGAATTTTAAACAGATTTCCTCAATTGAACGCGAGCTAGTGCCTAGAACACATATCCGGGATCAGTTTAAATTTATATATATATATATATATATATATATATATATATATATATATATATATATATATATATATATATATATATATATATATATATATATATATATATATATATATAAGATATTGCTATGGTAAGAAGCCTAACGCAGGTATTAATATTGAGCTTGCTAATATAAGTGGTATATTGCACTAAGTGAACATTAAGCTTATGTAGTCTGGTAGAGAAAGCTAAACATCTAAAAACCAAAATTAAAAAAAAAGTACAAAAAGCAACATAATAATCATCGATACAACCGAATGTATTAAGAGCCTCGGTAGTTCAGAGGTAAGAATGTGTGCCTCTTAACCGAAAGGTACTGGGTTCGATCCCAGGGTTCTCCTTGCACTTTTTCAGTACAAACTGTAATATAAAAAAGAACTGAGGTTCAGGCATTGTATTTGAGCAAGTTGAATGTCTGCACGTTTCGCCCTTCGGAGTGGGCGTAAAGCCGTCGTTCCCGTGTCCACGTGATGTTGGCCAGTTAAAGATCCCTACCCTCCTTACAGAAATGCAGGGGTTCGGCCAAATTTCCAGGATGGTGAGGTGGAACTGCTTCCTGGTGTCGGTGATTGGCCATAGTCGCGGAAATAAGCTGACGTTAAAGAGACAAAACACACACACACACAACCGAATGTATACCAATAAGGAAAACCAAGAGCACAAAAATAATAAAAACCAAGAAAATAATAATAACTCCTATAAAATTGGGAAACACGGTCGAAATGAAATCACATATTATCAGAACGCACAGTTCCGAAACAACCAAATAAACAATCCCTGGGAAATAGCAGGTACCCTGATAAAGTAACGACCGAAAGTATATACGAGGTAAGACCAATATCGTGGCAGATACATTATCCAGGGACTGTGAGAATGGAAATAAAAGAGTGAGTATGTTAAAAATTAATGTGAGTGTATTGAAAATGAGAGGGGGGATGTTTTCGGGAGAAACTGTGAAAGAGGAGCAAGTGTGTTTGACAGAAAGAGATAAAGAAAAGTTATACAGGTAAAATATACAAGCATCAGACACCCAATGAGCAATCCGACAGAACGACACAACAAGAGCTAATAAAACATTTAAGTTGCAAATGCAGTAAAAACCAGAGAGACTGGGAAAATCATGTGGAAAATATACAAAAACAATACAACACAACACAACATTAAACTGGAAGCTCGCACAGGTAGATGAACTCCAATATTTGTAGATCAGGTACCATAATGGGCAGCAAAAAAAAATAGGGACAGCCAACAAAGGTTTGATCATTTGAAACACCATATAACATAAATCTTGAATGCTTTGATTCACCTAGAATAAAAGAAAATTAATATTTAATAATAAGTAAGAGTAATAGGGAAATAATTGCTGTTCTTAAATAAATCTTCTCACAGCAGCTGGTTATTTGAGGAATTGCTATGGTAAGAAGCCTAAAGCATGTATTAATATTGAGTTTGCTAATAAAAGTGGTATATTGCACTAAGCAAACATTAAAGTTATGTATTTTGGTAGAGAAAATGAGCTAATTAATTATATGAAAATTCAAATATTAGGTTAGATATAATGTAAACAAAGACAGTTAAAAAAACACTGTTGCTTTACTTACCGATTTAATTCATCAACATTACGGAGGTGATTGTTTTGACTAAGAATGTGAATGAAGAGCAACCATTAGAACAAAGAAGAAACAAGCTGCTAGTTTTAGGAGAACACAAATATAAATGGTTGAGAATTAAATTTCTTATATCCGGCACCTTCGACGAGACGTTGTTAACCGAAGCGAACACCAGCTTTACAATCATCGTTAGTGTGATAATAAAAAAAAAACATTGATAAAACTTGAAGAACAACCCAGTACAGTGATCAAAACAACAGTATATACCCACAGTTTCTTGTGCACATGAGCCCAGAAGTAAGCCCAGATATAGTACAGGCAATAGAGGAGCCCGTTACTCTTGTCCATAATGCACTAAATTACAGGAGTTGTTTTTTTTTTAACATAGGTTCAGAATGACGTACTGAATATAAAAACACAAAATCCTTACAAATTAGGAGGCCGGAAGTGCCGCCATTTTGAGAAAAACCGTTTCGGTCTATATCTCCGTAACCGTGCACTTTAGGTCAAAAATGGTAATTATCTTTATTGTAGATAATTGCATTTCTCATCTTTTATGATAAATAAATTTTTTGTATCACTCACCGTTTACAACTTTTACGACTATTAGCATTCATTTATTGACTTTTTTACCTATATACTTGTTAATAATTGTTTAAACAATAAAATGCTTATAACTTAACTTTTCAATCGACAAATTTCCTACAATTTTTACTAAAAACTTTTTTTTCTAAAATCAATATTTTCAAAGTTATAACGCGTTAAATGTTGCACTTGTACTGTCCAGGTCACCAGACATAGAACATCTTGTTATGCCCGCTCTTTTGTCCCGAGGACTTCCAAGTTGTGGAATTCCTTGCCGGCACATGTTTTTCCTTCTCCTCCGAACCTCCAAACCTTCAAGTCCAGAATTAACAAGCTGCCTCTTTCCTCCTTGTCAACACCCACGGTACGATAGTATTTAGGCTGTAAGCCCTCGTGGTGTGTTGTTGACATAAAAAAAAAAAAAAAAAAACTTTTCAATCGCCAAATTTTTCTGGAAATATTTTAGTAAAATGAAGGACAATGACGGTTGAAGCTAAGACTTCAGGCTTTGTATTTTATATATATATATATATATATATATATATATATATATATATATATATATATATATATATATATATATATATGTATATATATATATATATATATATATATATATATATATGTATATATATATATATAATGGGCGGATTTGGACTGAATTTGGCAGGTACCTTCCTTTTGTTTTGTGCCTGGCTTGGATATGTTCGTTAGCTAGGAAAATCGGAACAGATTTTCCGGGAAAATGTTGAGTTTTCTTTAGTAGGAATTTTTTTATATCAAAAAAATAAGAAAGCTGTGGCAACGACAATTTGGAGACCCCAATGCATCACAATTCAGTTTTTGACCTGACCTTTCGCTAACAAAATTAGCGTCATCAGAGGCATGAATAAACTGAGCTCTCATGACGCTAACTTTTTTAGCGAAACGATCGTTAGGCAAAAAACTGAATCGTGTTGAACTGAGTTCTCCAAATTGTTCTTATCAGTGCTCATCACAGGTCCCAATTTTTGCCTATTAAAAGCAGTGGCAACCAAATTTGGTATGTGAGTTTAGGTTATAAAAAGTAAACTATATATCAAAATTTAGATGTCTATGTTACAAGAAAAAAAGTTATAAGCATTTAATAAAAAAAGTTTGTGCCGGATAATTTTTGTGAAAATTGGCTGCCATAGCGTACTTGCTGCGTGTAGACTTTTTTAAAGATGCTATATACAAACTAGATAATACCCAATACAGAATTAGTTATTTGCTTATCTTAGCTTTTAAACTAAATTAACAAGTTTTCTTACTTCTTTTATATTTAACAATCACTAAATCTTGATATAGTCCCAAGCGTCCAAGAATTGGAACAAGTGCAAACGTGTACGTAACTTGACAGTATTATTATGTATTATGGTAAATAAAGCCAAGAACAGGGAAGGGTGGTCGCAATGGCAAAGTTAGTATTCAATAGACATAGTACTCTCTTCATCAATAACATTTTCATTGGGACCTGGGGGAGAGTTCATCAAGCCATAAGTATGAAGAGTAATAATGTATGGCGCGGATAGCTCGAATATTATCAAACAGAAATGAAGAAAATAGAAACTTAAAAATTGTGGACATAAAAAGAGTCTCGGCAAAATTAAAATCACGCCCTAGCGTAGGCACTACTCACACAGGGATATTCAAATCTCGGATACCGGGAGACTTGGATACGGAGACTTTGAGACTCAAAGACTGTGGTTGCGCGTTATCCTCACACGGTCGAGACTGAAACTGCGAGTTTCCGATCAAAAATGATAAAATCAGTATTCAGTCACTGCCGAGTGTGGAATAAGTACGTTTCTTTATTTATGCGCTTATAATTTCAATATATAACGGTAAAATGTCTAGTGATAGTAGTAGTGATGAGGATATCATTATTCAATATTATTATTACCGCCACAGAAAGAGAACAATTAAAAGGTTCTGGTTACATCCATACATTGAAAGAAACATACATTGTAGATTATTTGTTGCTGCAAAAGAATTGCAGGAATCAGATTCCAAGTTCCTTGCATTCTATAGAATGAGAAAAGATACCTACCAAAAGCTAACTCAGCTGATCACTCCCGCTATTCATTATAAAGACACCAACATGAGGGAATGTGTAAGCCCTGAGGAACGAGTTCTAATAACATTGAGGTAAGTAAGTGAAAATCGCAATGTACTTATGTCATTCCTTTAATATCTAACGCAAACGTTATAATAATAAAAAGTTAACTCAAACATTGGAATACTCCAGCACCTCTCGAACCACTTGAAAATAATTTTGCGAAGTGGCCAGCCCTTGTTCGTCCACTGGTGGCATGACGTTTTCCTGCGGGAAGGAAGCTGCGTCATTATATGATGATGAAGAAGACGGATGTGGTGAATAGTGTATAGCTGTGTGAGCTGGCTGAATGGATTGCAATTCTTCCTCCCTGATCTCATCAATCAGACGTAGTACCCCACGTCTAAATGACCGCATCTGAGCTTCAGTTAAAGGTTCGATTTCTGGCAGCAAACTCAAAAGGTACATTCTCTTCCCTTGTGGATCTTTTCCTTCGTTATCAATTTTTTTTCTTTTTGCGTCCATAAAATCTTTAAACGATTTGTCCACATCGCTTAAAGTTTTCCGCTTGCGTTTTTTTTTTGAGAAGAATCTTCTATAACCAAAGGAGGTGAAGTAGAAATTATTGGTGGCGGTAGGGATGCAGTTGTGCTATTTTCTTCCTCCTCATCAGAGGGGAATGTGTCTTGTAAAGGTGCGTTTAGCACCTCTTGAGACACCGCAGTAAGGGTAGACTGTAGCTCATTGGATACTTTAGGTATATTTCCTTCTGGGTTTGCAACTGTTCTAATAAAAGGCAGTGCAAACTGCATAGCCTCTGCCAAGTAATAAGGTTTTTTTCTACTTGCACTTGAACCGCTTCGTGTTGGCTTTAGGTGTCGTACAAATACGGAGCGCAGATTTTTCCATTTCTCCTTGCACTCGCTCACTAAAAAGATATAAATACGAATTACTAACTCCACTATTAACGTAATTAATGAAGGAAAACTAGTTTTTGCATTCTAGCTTTCAGCTGTTTGGGAGGTCATTCAACATAATTATTATTTATTGCAGATATCTAGCAACGGGCTGTACTTTTACATCACTCTCATTGTACTTTGCAAGAGGACAGACTACAGTTATTTACATCGTAAGGGAAACTACCAAATTAATTTGGGAAGTGCTGAATCATATCTACATGCCTATTCCAGACGAAGTGCAGTGGAGAACAATTTCTCAACGTTTTCATTCATTGTGGAATTTACCAAATTGCTTGGGAGCGTTGGATGGGAAGCACATTCGCATCGAAAAATTACCAGGGTCCGGTTCCACTTATTTTAATTATAAACAGTACCACTCCATAGTACTACTGGCATGCAGTGATGCTGATGGTTTTTTTACTACCATAGAGACTGGTTACGCTGGCAGAAATAGTGATGGAGGGATATTTCGTGCATCAGCAACCAAACATTGGATTACAAATGAAATGTCAAACCTGCCGTCACCCTCAGGATTACCGGAAGATGAAAATGATTGTAACTTCCCTTACTATTTTGTTGGAGATGAAGCATTTCCTTTGTCAAGATACTTGATGCGGCCTTACCCCCAAAGAACCCTTGATAATACTAAAAGAATTTTTAATTACAGATTAAGCAGAGGAAGAAAATCCGTGGAATGTGCTTTTGGAATGATGACAAAAAAATTTCAAGTCTTGAACAGACCTATTCGCGCCAGAACTACGCAGAGAGTAGTTGATATAATAAAATCAGTTTGCATTTTGCACAATTTTATTCGAAAGTCTGAAGGTATTCAATATGATAGTTATGAACCACCAGAAAACTTCGAAACTCCTACTACAATTGTTCATCCAAGAGAGGACTTAATACTGAATTCTCGGTCTACTGCTAATGAAGTTAGGAATTATTTAGCAAATTATTTTCTAACACCTCGTGGTTCCCTCCCATGGCAGTGGAAGTACTGCATCAACATTTGATGGTGTCATTCTCATTATTGTACTTAAACCACAGTTTTAAATAATTATAAAAATCTTATAATAAACGTTTCATAAAAAAATTGGATATTTTTTTATTAATTTACTCAAGGATATGTGTTAACTCACCTGAGAGCTTAACTTCCTTGGCTATTTCGTTCCACGCCTTTTCCGTCACATCTTTTTTTGAATAGTCTTTCAGCTTATAATTATACAAAACTGGAAACTTTTCCACTCCACTCACAAATTTTAAATTAAACGCCTGTTCACTCATCTCAAAATATGTATTAAACAGTGCTCGAAACAAGGCAACTGAGCGACTACGAGACTAGCACGTCGAGTCTCCTAGTCTTTAGGTACCGCCGTATCCTAGTCTTCACGACTGGAATATCCCCATCTGAGTAGCGCCGCTTGATTACGTATGACACGTCTCTTAGTCGCCGAGTATCGCAGTCGTTTCGAGATCTGGGTATCCCCGTGTGAGTAGAGGCTTAGTGATTGACCATATCCACAAGAAATGACAAAAACACACAGGTAGGATTCAAATTCGCTGTAACTGGTATACCGCCGTATTGTTGCGGGCTTTTCTTTCGGGCGTCAAGACTAAATTGCTTCTTTAATTTTTTAGCGTTGTTTAGAGGACGATTGCATGGCCGTGTCTTGCAAACGGACAAAAATCCTTACTCTTTAGTGTATATTTGTGGCTATAAATCGGAAATACATTTTCCAGTAGGTTACCCTTAATCTACATACAATTTCAGTAGGTCAGTAACTCGTGATTTCTTCGAAAAATATTGTAAAGTTCTGTATATGGTAAAATTAAAAACAGGTATTAAAAAACTCGACAATAATTGTAGCCTTATGTCATCGCATGTAACTTATAAAACAAATTTTCAAATGCAAGTGTGCTTCTTTAAAGCGTAGTTTTTTTGCTTGTACTCTAAATTTAGTTTTTGTGGAGTTTGCTTGTCTTTTATACGCTATATAGGTGACTACAAGAAAATGGCCCATTAATATATTTTAACAAGATCCTTTATCTGAATTCTCAAAATTCATGGATAAACGTTTCTAAACATGATCTTTTTATATAAAATTGTCCTGTTGAAACTGCAGATTAAGACAAAAGCAGAAACCTAACATTTTTATTATAGAGCCTCGGTCGTTCGGTGGTAAGAACGTGGGCCTCTGAACCGAAGGGTACCGGTTTCGATCGCAGCCTTTTCCTTTCACTTTTTCGGTAGATACTGTAACATTAATATTAACCGAGGTTCTGGCATTGTATTTGAGCAAGTTGAATGTCTGCACGTTCAGCCCTTCGAAGGGGGCGAAAGCCGTCGGTCGCGTGTCCATGCGATGTTGGGCACGTTAAAGATCCCTACTTTCCTTACAAAAAGGCAGGGGTTCGGCAAAATTTCCAGGATAGTGAGGTGAAACTGCTCGCTGGTGTCGGTGGTTTGCCATAGTCGCGGAAATAGACCGACGTTAAAAAATGTATTATATAAGTATTATGACTTCTACAAAGGTTTTTGGTAAGTATATATTACAGATTTTTCAAGATAATTCGATTTAAAAAAATGGTGTTACAAAATCCTAATAGAATCCTCTACGAATCTACGATGTGGCAACAATATTACGCGATGCTGTCCCACTTGCCTTTAATCCCAGAAATTCTATTTCAGCATTCATAGAAACTGGAATTTACCCATACCATGACCAGACATTCATTGATGATGACTTCGTGGCTGCCACAGTAACTTACGTACTACAAGCCCACAGGGATAATGCTAGCCACGAAAAAAGCCAGGAAAACATTCATGAGAAAGAGCATATATATATATATATATATATATATATATATATATATATATATATATATATATATATATATATATATAGAGCCTCGGTGGGTCCAGGTGTAAAAACGTGTGCCTCTGAACCGAAGGGTACTGGGTTTGATTTCCAGTGTCCGCCTTTCACTTTTTCAGTACATACTGTAATATTAACCTCAACCCAGGTGGTGGCATTGTATTGGAGCAAGTTGAATGTGGGCACGTTTCGCCCTCCGGAAGGAACGAAAGCCGTCGGTCCCATGTCTATGCGATGTTGGCCACGCTGAAGATCCCTACAATCTTTACAAAAAGGCAGGAGTTCGACAAAATTTCCAGGATAGTGAGGTAAAACTGCTTCCTGGCGTCGGTGATTAGCCATAATCGCGGACATAGACCGACGTTAAAGTACAAAAAAGACATTAATGAGACTACATCGACATCATCATATCGTAAGAGAACGCCTGATTATGATAAAAATACAGAAAAACTGAATCATTCAACAATTAAGAAATAATTCATTTCCCTAGAAATTATAAAACCATTTTTAAAGGCCACTACATCTAGTGTCGGTAATGAAGCAGCGAAATATAAGAACAACAGAAATGTTGACCAGTGCACATGTTTTGAGAAGAATGGAAGATAAAAAAGAAAAAACCAATGTACGCTGTGGCACAAAAGCAGAACACTATCAAGAAGGAAATTTATTTTAAAAAAAACTAAAATTAATAAAGCCAAAGAGAAGAAAAAAGTTATGACTCCCGTAGTGAACTAGTAACGTAGAAATGACTGACCGCACAGACTGAACATACAAGCATTATTTCAAAGCCATTTTTTGCACCGACATGGCAACAAATTTAACTATCCAGATGCACCAGGTTAAGGTGCTGTATGCAAAGAATGCTTTAGTGTGCACCTTAACCGAAGAGAGCCGGTGGTTCAGCCGAAGTGTCAGTGTTTTGCTTTTGGGCTTGATTTGTCTGCTTGTAGTGCGTTATAAGTTACAGTTTTTGTTTTTCATGGAACGTTGTTAAAATATAATTTGTTAGTTTGTTATTTCTTTTTGTGTTATAGAGACAAGTGGTGGCCAGTGTACTTACTTGATTAGCCACTTTACCAAGTAGTCAGGTACAGTAGCCAAAAACGAACAAACAAATCCATTACGAGAATAGTTTTTTAGCTTATATTTCGCTTTATATAGCAATTACCTGGCCTGTATTGAGGCCCGAATATTAAGGTAATTTTTTATATGTAAGGCTAACAAGCGCCAACACAAAGCAAGTTGTAAAAATTGCAGAGGCTGATCTGTCTTGGAATAACGGAGGTGGCACCATGCCCTACAGCTGCAAGATAGGCAATGCTAAATCTTACTCCACTGCTGAAATGCGTGGAGAGGAAAGCTGCACTCAGTGCTGCGACACCATTTCAAGCAGAAAAATTAAAACCAGGAGGCTTGGTTGGCCACTTGAAATTTCGGAAAATTATTTTATTCAAGTCACTCGCCAAACCAACAGATCAAATTCCAGCTAAACTTGAATTTGTAGTTCCATTTGACGTGGTCATAAGTGAACGCCAAGCAAATGGCAAAGAAAAAGGCTGACAAACAACTCGTCTGTATGGTATACAGACGGGTCTAAACAAATTGAGGGAGCAGGACTTCCAAGCAGAAGTGCTTGCTATACACGGATCTGGGACTGCAATAAATCCGAGAAGCAACATGTTGCGAACAACAAACTAACTTTGATGTGGGTACCAGGGCATCAAGGCATTGAAAGAAATGAGGAAGCAGATAGTCTTGTAAAAAGGGCAGCAGAAACACCATTCTATGGTCCAGAGCCCTATTGTTGACTAACAAAAAGCCAAGTGAAAATGAACTTGACACTTGGGAGAGGAAACAAATGCTGTCATACTGAAGTAAAACACCAGGCTTAATACTGACAAGTTGTTCATGACCATATCAACAGCAAAGTCTGAACTGTTTCTTGAATTAAACAGAAACTACTTGAGAATAACCACAGGACTTTTCACAGGACATTCCCCGGTAAGGTATCACCTTATAAAGATGTCTGATGCGGGCAGTGAAAACTGCAAACACTGCACCGAAGCAGCGGAAACAACAGAACACTTGCTATGCGACTGCATGCCTCATTTTTGCAAAAAAAGGCTCAAATACCTTGGAGAGGTGACTTTCACACCGCAGGAAATAGGCTAAATAGCCAACAAAAAAATTCACTGAAAAGATATTAATCTTTGAAACTCTATGAAAAGCCTGAACATTTTGTGCAACTTTTAGAAAAAAAGAGTAATGCAACTAAGACAATTAAACAACAATTTACAATCTATAATATTTATGGCTAGCTACGAAGAGGTATATGAAAAAGGTGGCCAGTGTCCCGGACGGTTATTCAACCATCTCTCTATCTCTCTTAATAAGCGATATTCCTCTATTGTCCAATTACATATTACACACTCTATATACTGATAAGGCTTTGACTGTCCACATCTATATTACAACTGTCAGCGAAAAAACCTGAGAAATCAAATTTTATACTTGCTTTCCAACAAAAAAAGAATTTGGAGAGCGGGAAAGGTGTAATAATAAATTTTGCAGGCAATAAACAAAAATGGATGTACTACTACGTCTTCACTTCAGGACCGCCACTGCAGCGGACCGGACCTAGTTTTTATCCCGCCTCTTCTCGTTAGATATATTTACATAACATTTCCCAACAGGCGGAACTGTTCTCTTATATATGTTTCTCTCCCTGACGTATGCTGCAGTTTTATATTATCGCTTTGCGTATGCTAATACTAGGAAACATCTAATTCTAGACCGCGCTATTCTGCGGTAAAAATTTTAAATCCCGCCGCGAATTTCTGGAGGCAAATTCTAGTCGCAAGTAAAACATCTGCCCACCACATCCATCCCAATGACGTGTCCCACTTACTGGTCTGATGTATTCATACCTCTTCAGAGAGGCAGTATTTTTTTCTTACATAGGCTCTTTACTTTACTTGACAGGGGTTTTCCATTTCCTTAGTCGCCAGAGCAGGGAGCCAAGCATAGTCATATATGCAATGCCTTGAGATTAGTTTCAGTTTTATACATATTTGTATATTTGCTAAACCTTTTTGAAATCTTGCTTGAAAGGCATCGAAAATTCTATTCAACAAGCTCAGGAAATATGCTTATACCTAGTACGGCTACAAAAGTAATAAAACTTACCACAACATTGTTTATCTTTTTATATTAGTTTTAAAAATGTAAGATAAAAATGAAATTCCAATTCAGTCACATTACGTATTATAATCAAATAAAATTTTAGCGTCGTCGTACAGTTCACTTAGATGCTCGATTTCCTTTAAGATTATTAAATATTTTTAACGAACATAATTTCTTGAACGGACATACTATTTACATCATGGTAATATATGAGGCAGCCAGTATTTTATGATTATGAATTTTTATACAAATTAATAAAAGCACAGTAAACATGGTAGCCAATTAGAAATAGTTACAAAAACAAAAAAGCATAATTATACGCAGTCCCGGCAGTGAAGTTTTCATGGTCAAGCTAAATGAAAGAACACACTTATCTTTGCATAAAAAAATTGTCAAAGCTACTACACTACTTGATGCCTCCACCAAAATAAATTCCTATCGCATATATGTTAGTATCATTTTGATTTAGTAAACCACATAAGATAATTGTATTTGAAAAGAAAAATTTGGAGGCGTCAATTGCGTTATGGTTGTGAATTTTAATAGAAATGTAATATCTATGTAATTTTTTTTACAAAAATTATATGTGCGCTATTAAAATCTAAATTTGCCAGTTATGTTTTATTTACCACACACAATATTTTGGTCCTGTGCAGTGCTCTGTCCTCCAGCGGCAACCATATATATATTTTCTTGCTCTTAACGTAAAGATCTATATTTTCGCACATAATATACTTTTTATAACATAAATCTGCGTAACCAATTCGGTTATATAAGTCTGTTATTTTTGTGGGTAAAAAAATTCCGAAAAAAAAGAAAATTGTCCGGAAAAACTGGTCTCATTTTCCTGGATAACGAATTTAACCAAGCCACTTTCAAAAAGACACCACATTTCATCAAAAAACGGCAGCAGTTGCGTTATGGCATTGTTTTTTCATATAAAAAGTTGTCTATCATAAATATATTCGTAAAATAATTAGTAAAAATTGAAAGATATAACAATCAAAAGTTTTTGGTCAAAAAGTTGATATACATATTTGAGAAAAAACTTTTAAATGCCCAAGAGTTAATTATCTACGAAGCTACAAAAATTGAATGTTGGCATATATAGGTAGTAGTAGGTACTTTAGTCTCTGTAAAGGAAGGTTACAAATTTCATTACAATTACAACAGTTCTCTAGAAGAATATGTAATTTTTATTCACAAAACGAAGGTGCTTTTCAAGTTATAAACGTGGCAGGTTTTATCCCTTGTTACTCTTGGATGATTTCATCATAGTCAACTTAATAGTATCGGGTTTTCCAATAACAACAAAAAGTAAAAGAAAAACATCATTTTGACTTTAAGCCTATTACGTTATTTTTATAAAAATTAGTATCCGTAATGCTACTTTTATAGAAGTTCCACTATCTATCAAAGTTGAAGAATCTAGCTTAAAAGGAAATTGAGTTATTAGGATTTGACATACTATTATGAAACCCCACTACCATAACGCACTTGCTGCACCCATATTTTTCTTCAACAGTTATTTACTATTTAGCTAACCATTTTTCGATAAACACATTAATTTATAATACAAATTTGCTACCATTTACGTTTAAGAAAAGAGCACCATCGGGTTTAATTATAAACTGCAAGGACTGGCAAAAATACTGTATCAGTCAGCAGAGCTAATCAAGATAAAAAACCGACCAACCGTTTAACTAGAAGATATGTAGGAAGCCAGAAAGACTTATCACAACCAATTGTGCGGTAGACACCAATAAATGCTATTAACAGCTAATATCCATTTGGGAGAAATGGATGCAAAGTTTTAATTCCAAATTAATTATCCTGCGATATATTGTCTCCTATAGATTTTAGACCCTACTTGCGCGGTATTGACATGTTCTGAAAATGCGTAAAATTAATTTAGTAATAACAAAATAATAATATTAATAAATTGTCTTTATTAAAAAAGTAAACGTATTGAATATAGAATAAGTACAATGGTATTATTAAATAATTATAAAAGTTTAAAAACAAAATATGGATGACACCACACCGAAGCCTCGGCGAAATCTAGACACTATTGCTACTCCTACTCAACTGCCTCCAAGTCATGTCGCCACCCTCGCCAGCAAAAAAAGTCTGGACGCAGCAAGTGCGTTATGGTAGCGATTTTTTTTAAATATGTTTAATAGCAAATGTCTTTCTTTGATGAAAGCAGGCATCAAACTTGGTTGCTTATATAGTAGAAATAATATACCATATTTCATCGAAATAACTTTATTGTTTGAAAATATATAAACATTTTTCAAAAGTCTGGATGCAGAATGATGAGCAGAAAAGGCGAAGAAAACTGCTTGAAAGCTGTCTATTTGAAGCCATATCCTTATTAAACCCTGCTTACCCCGCACAGCACCCCTATTTGCCCCAGGTCACTTAACTTCCTTGGAGGGGTATGAACAAAAAGTTTTTCTTGCGGTTTATGCAACGAGGGTGGTTTACCAGCCGACGGCAATAGTTTTGGGCCTTCAGTATGCGATTATCGTCATGACCGTGAATACAGGAACCGCAAATAAAATCACAATAATACCTAATACCAGAGGGTCACAAAGCACAGAGCGTCAGAAAGCATTTTCTTAAATGAAATTTTAAAATGTCTGGAGTTATATACTAATGTCAATAATGAATAAAATTTTTTCATTAGGTTCTTCACAATTTCCTCAAACCTGACGCCAGAGTGCAACACCACCCAGAATCCTAGCAGATTCTACAAAGGATAAAGGTGTACCGCCAATTTCAATACTTAAATTATTGTTACAAATTTCTAAATTGTTCTTATTTTCAAACCACGCAAGGGTAGATTTACCAGAGTTTAAATGGAGATTATACTCAGTTGACATTTTCTCAATAGCTCCAACTCATCGTTAACAAGACCAGCACCATGAGACCAATCCCTAGGATCAAACTCATAAAGTATTTGCGTAACTTGGGCATATGCTTGAACCTTATCAATATTTATTGATTGTAATATCGCGGAAGTGTATGTAATAAAAGGAAGAGGTCCTAAAATTGACCCCCGCGGCACACCTGACCCAGCATCTAAAATATTGTACATTTTATCGTGACAACGCATGGCTTGTTTTCTCTCGGGCACTTACGACGAAATAGTGTAAGCCTCCCCACCAAAACCATAATATTTCAATTTATCATAAAATAAGTCATGGTTTATTGCATTGAAAGTTTTCGAATAGTCAAGGAACACAAGTGCACCCATAAACCCATATCCACAGCAGAAATAACATCTACAATGCAAGCGAGGGCAGTAGCCGTGGAAAATCCCCGCCTAAATCCACAGTGACTGTCCGGTAACAAAAAAAGTTCGGGACGCAGCAAGTGCGTTATGGTAGTGAATTTTCATGAAAATGTTGTTTTTAGTAGCAAATATGTGTCTTTTTTTTCAGAAAGCAGGCATCAAATTTAATTACCAGTATAACATATACAGTATAACCTATATAGTAAAAACAATGTGCAATGTTTCATCAAAATAACTTTATTGTTTGAAAACGTACAAAAATTTCCGCAAGTAAACTTAAAGTGTAACCGAAAAAATCCGTTTCTTGGTCAACCTTATAGGTTAATAGCAAATTGACCTTTTCAAATATGAAGAATTTATTCAAAATTCGCTACCATAACGCACTTTCTGCGTCCAGAATTTCTTTACCTACGAACATGCATTATATTTCGATGGAAAATGCAAAAACATAAGGCGTTTTCGACTAAAAAAAAATTATTTGTATCACCAACGACTTATGGGCCAACCTGTGATTGTAGAAATATTTTTTAAGATGTAGCTCAAGACACCCTATAATTAATGTATACAATTTTTTTTCATATCTTTTAGAATAACGGATATATTGAGCTTTATTGATTTTTTACGAAAATGCGACAAAAGTTATATACCATTAAACGATAAACTCTATAGCTAACACTACTGCCAAAGCATCAGAGAAAGGGTGTATTTTAAATTAATATTCTGGGAATATTTTAGTAAAATGAAGGACAATAACGATTGAAACTAAGAGTTCAGGGTTTGTAAAACATTCTTCTTAAGGCATCTTCTTTCCATAGCCCGTATTAGAATTAAGTTCTTTGCCTAAATAATGCGAATTTTGATGTTTTAAACTGTCACTTTAACGTTTTGAGGAAAACCCCAATTTATGTTTTTTTAAATGCCCATAAATTTTTTGGCTTTTGACCTAGAGCGCTAAATTGGGGTAGGTCATTTACCTATAGCGATATAAAACGATGTACCAAATTTGGTTGCCCTTCCTTTGTTATTTCCGGAGATATGAATTTTTTTCTAAAGAAAACTCAAAATTTTTGGGGAAACCTCGGCCGGTTTTCCTGGCTAACGAACTTATCCAAGCCACTGACAAAAGGAAAGTACTTACCAAATTTTGTCAAAATCGACCCATTATTTTTTTAGTTTTTTTTAAAGAAAATTCACTAATACTAAAATATTTACACATTTGGTCATACACAATTTTCTTAAATATTTTCGAAAATATCGTAGAAACACCTAAGTGAGAAAATGTTTACGCAGCGTTTTTCTTAGGCAATAGAGTCCCTACTATAACCTTCCACGCCTTGAAAAAATAACGTTACTTAATGCAGCTATTGATAATACGAAGATATATTTATCGATCAAGGGGCTGCTCTCACACGTTTATTTGATTTTATTTTATTTAAGGTAGCATTAGCCTCATTAACTATAGAAAGAAAAAATTAAAATTTTTACAGGCCGGGCATACATTGCTGTCAAAATGTATCATTTCTCTGCAATCAGTTGAAAAACACTGTTAAGAAGTTAATATATATATATATATATATATATATATATATATATATATATATATATATATATATATATATATATATATATATATATATATATATATATATATAAGACTAGATGCATTCTCGCAACAATTAGAACCGTAGTTCTAATTGTTGCGAGAATGCATCTAGTCTTACATACTTTGTCCCTATATTGGGGTAGAAATGGGCCAGGGCTAACAATTTTTTAAATTGTTAGTTAGTTGTATACTGTCTCTATTTTTAACACTCTGTGTTATTTGGAGCGGGCGTGACAACATAGTACTTGGTTCCGAACTAGGTGGCGACACGTTCACCACTCACTTAGTATATATATATATATATATATATATATATATATATATATATATATATATATATATATATATATATATATATATATATATATATATAGATATATATATATATATATTGTGTTGATAATTAAAAATATCAAAACCAAACTTAACTTACAATGTAGCATGCAATCTAAAATTAAACCTGAAATAAAAATTACAAACTAGCATGCAAAACTAAAATTAAAACTTAGCAATGAAACTTACGAACTAGGTATTTGCAACTAAAATGTAACTGAGAAATAAACCTAAACTTTTAAAGCAATGGCTGACACAACACTAAGGCAGCCATATACTGCCATTGGTTTGAGAAAATAGCAATATTTGGAAATTTGTAAGGCATTGTACAACAAATGTACAGACATCGTGAACAGGCAGGTAGGATCTTTCACAATGATGGATCCAGTGGAGAGATGTGCTTCATATAACAGTTTGTGAGCATTGCCAATGAATTCTTGAATTCATCTGAAATATAGCAATAAAAATGTAATGCAACTGTAGTAACAAGAAATTTATAACACCATGTGTAAAGAGATAGCAAATAGTGGTATATTTGTATGTGAAATAGATAAAATGAGTAAAACAAATACGTAAACACTCAAAATATAAAGACATTCATGTAAATAGCACAAGCAAACACTTCAAAGTAATGTAACAAAGAAATTGATGTAAAATAACATACCGAAATTGCAGATGACCAAATATCCAGTAAAATGTCTAAGTCTTCAACTAATACTACACTGATCCCAGTACTGCTCTGCATACACAGCAAGGTGAGGCTGTAAATATAATGAAAATAGTAATTAAAATTAGAATAATGTGAGGAATTACTTTTGAAAAGGGAAATGACAATAAAACGTTGTACGCTTTTGAAATTCAAATACTTTAACTTTTAAATAAATAGTGTTTGTCAAGTAATATTTTTATTTATTTTTTTAATTTCAACAACAAACCACGAGGGCTCACAGCCTAAATACTATCGTATCGTGGGTGTAGACAAGGAGGAAAGAGCAACTTGTTAATTCTGGACTTGAAGGTTTGGAGGTTCGGGGGAGAAGGAAAAAACATGTGCCGGAAAAAAATTCCACAACTTGGAAGTCCTCGCGACAAAAGAGCGGACATAACAAGATGTTCTATGCATGGTGACCTGGACTGTAAAAGGGTGCATTCGCCAGCTGCACCCCAGATGTGGGAGCAGTATTCGAAGTTTGGCCTTATATCTGAAGTATATAAGGTATCGAGATTAGCTGGTGAAAAGTATTTGCGAGCCCGGAAGAGGAAACCTAATTTCTTAGCTGTCGCTTCTGCAATTGATGTGACATGATGGTGCCAATTGAGATTTCGATCCACAAAAATGCCAACAAGTGAAAAGGACTAATTACTTTGAATAACTTGGTTGTTCATTGTGATGGGTCTAGGGCTGATGTATCTCTTATGAGATAGAAAGCAAGACATATTTGGTGGATTTGAATTGTGGATTTTTACTTCCCCAGTCTAATATTTTTTGGAGATCCACAGAGACAACCCTCCATGAGTCTGCAATCCTCATCTAATTGGGCTAAAGAGACAGGCTTAGAATATTGTATATTGGGTGGAGGGTGATGTCATCCGCGTAACTGTGGACCGGGTTGGATGTGCTAGAAAGGAGTTGTGGAGAAGAAACAAAGTAGGGGCTGAAGCTGATCCTTAAGGGACTCCTGCATTAATTTGATACAGTTTAGAGGAATGGCCATCCACGACAACAGAAATGCTCCGGTTGGAGAGGAAATTTGCTGTCCAGGTACAGAGTTTTGGTGGTAGGCCATACGCCGGAAGTTTATTAAGCAGCGCTGTGTGCCAGATCTGGTCAAATGCTTTGGATATGTCTAGAGCGACAATCTGGGATTCACCATGGAGTTCCATAGACTTGTTCCAAGAATGGGTGACAAAGGAAATCAGGTCGGCAGTTGATCTGCGCTGACTGAATCCATACTGCCTGCCGTGGACTAGACTGTGTTTTTCAAGAAATTTTAGTAATTCGGTGTTTATATACTTTTCCGATACTTTAGAGACGACTGAAAGGATACAAATAGGTATGTAGTTGCTATGAAGCGCTTTGGAGCCTTTCTTGGGGACGGGTTGTACTCGAGCAGTATTTCAGTTACTAGGGAATATGCCTCTATTTTAAGCTTTCTGAAACAGACGAGTCAGGACAGGAGCAAGTTCTGGTACGCACTTTTTGAGAACAATTGATCTCGTCAAGGCCAGAGGCTTTCCTGGTATTAAGAGAAGAGAACATCTTTCGTACCTTTTTAGTTTTAAAAATGATATCCGTCATTATATGCGCGACTTTGGGGACTGTTGGTGGTTGAACATTTGAAGGTGGGTTGAGAGTAGCGTTGCCGGCGAGCAACGAGGCAAAAAGTTCAGCCTTGCCCAGGGCGGTAGAAACAATTTCATCCCCTGGAACAAGAGGTGGGACCGTGCTCTTGCAGAAATTATTCTCAATAGATTTAGCAAGAGTCCAGAAGAGTTTGCTGCCGTTAGAGCTTGAGAGGACTTTATTTTTGATGTGGTTATTAAACGAGTTTTTTGCCTCAGAAAGAATGTGAACATAGCGGTTTCGTGCGTCGTTAAATGCTTGACGGTTTTTTTGACTGGGATTGTGTAGATGCGTTTTGTGAGCTTTGATCTTTTCAAGTCTGGCCTTGTCACAGGATTTAGAGAACCAAGGCTTTTGAGTGGCTGAAGATGTTTTCTGTGTACGTGGAATAAATAATTCCATGCCTGCTTTGATAATTTCGGTGACGTTTTGTGAGATATCAGAGGGGTCAGGATGAGAGAAGCAGACAGACGCCCATGGAAATGAGGAAAAGTAATCCCGCATTTCGTCCCAGTTCGCGGGTTGCATTGCGCAGGAAGCAGTGACCATGCCGTGGTCTGAGCGACCAAGGGGGGCGGTGAATTATGTCTTATAGCATTCAGGTTTTGTAGTAAGAAGGTGATCCAAGGGGTTTAAGCTGTGTGTTGGGATGCGAGAAAAGTAAGTAGGTTGCTGAACCATATTGGCTAAAGATTGCTGAGTGCGAAGGCCTCCGCTGCTCTCCCTTGTGGATCGGTTTCTGCAGATCCTAGCCATTCCTTGTTATGGACATTGAAGTCACCAAGAATAGTGACCTCGGAGGAAGGATATTCAGAAATCAGATGGTCGGTGTTTTCAGAAAGGTAGTCTAAGAACTGGACAAAGTTGTTGTCAGAAGGTGACCGGTAAATGCAACAGATGAATTTAGTTGCAGCCCTGATAGAGAGAGAGTTTCATGCAAAGTATGTATTTTCTTCCAGCTTCCGAATTGGGGAGTCTGGTGCAGGGTAGATTGCTGCGGACGTATGCGCACACACCTCCATGCAATCTAAAAAAAGTAAGGATCTCATATCCCGGGAAATTAAGGTGATTAGTGGCTGTTGTAGCACTGATTTGGGTTTCGGAGAGGAAGAGGAGTTGAGGTCTATTAGCCTGGAGGAAATGGTGGACGGAGTTCAGGTTAGAATTTAGGCAACATAAATTCGAGAAATATATGTTAAATCTTGGTGCCGGAGCCCCCGGAAACACACCTCTCCCAGAGATCCGAATGGAGGGGTATTTTATCTCCGGAATCTTTTGTGCAAGGAGGAGCCATCATCATTTTTGTTTATAAGGGAAACCGACTCATACACCAGAACCGGAAACGTCCGTTGAGACTTCACCGCCCCCTTGATGTAAGGGGTGGTACATCCTCGTGCGTGAATAAAATCCTAAAGTACCGTTAAAAATATAAATATAAAATCAAGAAGACGCCACAGTCGCGTCATGCGGGATTAAAGGGTTTACAATAGTTAATTATAGAGAAGCGACAGCCGGATTGTGTGACTAAAATAAGCACAAAAAGGAAACATATGTGCAAGAGGACTTTCAAGTAAAAATTGTGAGTTTTGAAACCAAAATCAGAAAAATCTACATATCAGGCGGGTCCATAGCAACTCCGAGTTTTTGACGAGGAGGCGCGGTTGCCAAGGACCGAGCTTGATGTTCCATTTTTCCAGAAACAACAAATAAATCGAAGATCAGCAACATCTAGGTACTCTAGAGAGAAACAGGTTCAAAATTTAATTTACCAGAAGGCGTTTTAGTATGTGTGGGAACAATGAAAATTTTATATCCTGTGGTATGTGTGGAACGATGGTAAATTTATGCGTGAGAATATTGTGTAAAATTGTAAAACTATAATATGTAAATTTGATTACATATATAAAACTTTAATTTGGCATATGCAAATTATAAAATGTAAAATTCATATAAATTAAAATTGAAAATTCATATAAATTAAATATTTCGGGCAATTTACGTCTCAGCAACAAGATCATCGGTCAACAGACGTCTCACTCACGCATCCTCCAGACACTCCCATACATCTAATACTCACCCATAATACAAAAAACACACCCACTCATATACACTCAAAAAGCACACCGGTGCACCCACAGACATGCAAACCCTTGGTAAATTCATTATCAGCACACTATACGCAACTCACCCAAGTTTTGTTCACATTGGCGTTCCAGATCAGGAAAAATCAACCCCACCAAAATACCATCGCTTAATATTTCGCTTTAATGCTAGTTAACTCAAATTTCGCAGATACAGTGGTATCCTGTTATAATATTTGCAGATCAAAAACGTGGAAGAACTTCTATATAATGCTGTACGATATCTAAGAGGAGCAATGCAGTAGTTATGTCTTACATTAATGTTGTGAACATCAGTACGATACGTAATCTTGTTGTACAAGTACTGAGGGGCCTGATTAATAATAATACTGTGAAATAAACTACAGCTATGCAACTTGAAACGATCTTCAATTTTCAGCCAATTTAATTCCTTAAACTTGCCCGATATATGATCATATTTTCAAGAATTTTGTACACGTTGCAGACGCAGCTTATTTATGTTGGTTAAATAAGTCCATATACATTAACTGCAAAGTTAAATTGACTTAGGACTAACGACTCGTATAAAGCAATCTTGTTTCCATAACCCAAGTAGCCGCTGTTAGGATAAATGAGTTTCAAGTTGCTAGACGCCCGTTTAATGATTTTATTGACGTGAATAGTATATGTCAGGTCATCATCCATTTCCAAGCCCAAATTTCAGCACGCTTTCATCAATGCTAGTTGCTGACCCCTAATTTATATACATACTCAACTCCTCGATCGTTCCTTTACAAGTTTTGGACCAAAGAGCATAATTTTGACTTTCCTGGATTGATATCAAGGCAAAAGTTTTCTGAAAATCTAATTAAGCTTTCGAGATCAGAATTTATAGTTTGACAAGCGTGGGCAGTATCTAAGGGATTAAACGAGTGGTAGATTTGCGTACCGTCAGCGAAACAGTGAGCTCTACATTAAGTGACATAATCAGGAAATGATTTGGTGTAAACTGCAATAAGAAGTGGCGACAAAACCGACCCCTGCGGAACACCCGACACTATTGGTAAATAATGAGACCCTTCCTTTTCCATGACCACCCTTTGAAACCTATGTGTCAAATTGGCGCGCATAAGTGATAAAGCCGTATCAGCCAGACCATAATAATGTAAAATAGACACCAGTGGCTCATGGTTAACTCTGTCAAATGCCCTAGAGTATAGTCCAACAGTGACAGCTGAGTCAGCTTGCCTCCATCAATTCTCGTCACTATGTCGTCAATAATTGTCAACAAAGCTGCTGCGCAACTGTGATTTACTCTAAAACTAGAGTGATGCTCCGACACAACGTTGATGTCAAAAACAAATTTTTTTGTTGTTTATGAAGTATCCTTTCAAAAACCTTTTCTATAACACACAATAAACTTATCGGACGCAGGTCACTGAATCCAGTTTTAGAAACCCTCTTTGGTATCGGTATTACATCAGGGTATTTCCAAATTGTTGGATAAACTCCGTTTTCCATACAGAAATTAAACAAATCGACTATATAAAGCAAAAATGAGGACAGCACAAGAGAAGTAGTCGAATGCTTATCTTATCTGAACCAACAGCGCCAGATTTAATAGATAAAATTTGCTCATAAACCTCATTTTCATTAGTGTACTTGAAATTAAAAGAATCGTATTGTAGTCTTGACATTTCCCTCTTAAAGGCTTAATATATCATTATCACAAGTCCCAACCCAATTCTGTGTACTCACAAAATAATCATTTAGATCATTAACATTTCTACAACTGTCAGGTAGCGAGCTTTTATCCTTATCACATAGGTTCATTTCCACACGAGACATCCAGACGGTTGATCCACGTCTAGACACAGTGTGATTAAGCTATGGTTTTGTTTCTTTTTTAATTGCCAAATTAGTTTTATTTTTAAGCTGCTTGTAATATTCCAGATGAGATAAATCTTTTGAACGCCTGTGTCTTTGGTAAGCCTTGTTTCTCAGTGACATCATATGTTTTATATTATTTGTCAACCAAGCTGTTTTTTTTCTCGTAAAACGTCTAGTTGTTAGAGGTGCATGTTTATACAACAGATTAACCAGTAATTTACTAAAAATGGTAATGTAACGTCATCTGTATACAGCAGGTGATGAAAAGGCAGTGGTTCGAGCTCACTATTAAAATTTACCATATCTATAGCGTTATAGTCATGATAATTTCGAAGTACTGGGGTTCTTTTATTAGTGTTTATCAATAAAGCACACGCTGTAATACGATGGTCAGCTATTTCAGGAGCATCAATCACTCTATTGATATCATAAACAAGCTTATTTGTTAAAACAGTAAAATCAATGAGGCTATTACCTCGAGTTGTCTCGGCTACAACTTGGATAAAATCATATTCATCTAGGATATCCATGAACAGTGAGTATTGTTGAAGTCAATATTAAAATCAGCGAGGCATAGAACACTGTTAACATTTTGCCACACGGCAGTTAAAATGTCCTCGAATTCTTCACAAAATATTTGACATACAAATTGTGAAGGTCTATAGACAACGCCAATTCCCATCTTATAAGAACCAACTCGCAGCCTAACCCACAATTAATCTGAAAATTTGCTATATAAATCATCTATCAACGAATATGTAAAGGTATCTCGTATATACAAAACAATCCCGCCCCACGTCTTCCCATTATATCCCTTCTTAAGACTCTATAGCCACTTCTAAACAACACAGCATCTGTGATATTGTTTGTTAACCAACTCTCAGTCACACCAATCAAATTACAATCATTACATCTGACATGAAGTCGAAAACCCGAAAAATTACGTAACAATGATCGGGCTTTAACATGTTCCACCTTAAACATAGGCCTATCTGTCATATTATTACATAAAAAGAGCAACCTAAACTATGAATTAACAACTGCAAACCCTAACAACAAACAAACAAAGCGTAAACTAATTTACAATGAGAATTGCTCGATGGTATAAATTAATCGTTCAGCATAAAGCTGCTGGCCTGAAAAAATTAGATATACATATACCTATAATTGCTTTTTACACTTTTGGGTGTAATAAATATATTAATATCAAAAGCTAATAAAACCAACCACACGGTGTACATAAGTCCAAGTTACGTTATAACTACAATAACAAATGTATATATTTTCTTATTGCAGCAGTAATTAGTTAAATCTCGCCTTTAAAATTTTTAAACTGATAATAAAATGCTAATGTTTTCAAAACCTACAAAACATGAAGAGCAAAAAGGTAACGCAATAAACAAGAAAGATAACCTATATACAACCTACACTTGTAGCAGGTGAAACTTGATCGCTATGTAAATTCCGCGCATATCAGAAACCGAAACAGAAAATCAAAAAATAAATTCCACAAATAAAGGATAAATATACAGTGTGGAACAGCCAAATGGAATAAATTCGATAACGGATAAATGAGGGCGTGTTGGGAAAAACGCTTGGACACGTCGATTTGTATTTTTAACTGCGCATCTTTTTCAAGAAAAAAAAATTATATAGGGTGCGTCATGTGACAGTGGCCAATACCAACTTTCTTATTTTAAATACAAGCCCCTGTATATTATTAATTTTTTGGATTCTTCAGAAAATTCTAGACATAATTCATGTACAATGTTCTATACCTATCTTCAACTGTTTCGGAAATATTAAGTATTTTCAGATTTATTACAAAAATTAACATTAAAAATAGAAAATTATTTTATTTCACAAATTCGCTACATTGCGTTCAATACTTATTTCCCATTCAGCTCTTGATAATGAGAAAGTAAACAAAAACCATTCCTGCGTTTCTTTTTACTGATATGAAATGAAACAAAAACAAAAACAGTTTTGTTTCTGTTCGTATAAAACTCGTAGCCTTAGCAACTTGTTGTCTGCCTGCATGACAGTAGTGATTAGTGTCAGTGCTATTGTCGTTTGAATTTCGTTAACTGTACGTAATAATATCAGAAAAATGGTTCATTTAACAGAAATGCACAAAATAACCATTCTACAAATGATTGGTTATGGAGATAACACACGGACACAGATTGAAGTGTCTCGCTTATTTCACGAAAAATTTCCAAATTTGCCGCCTGTATCCCAAGGAACAATTAGCAAAATAGAAAAGCAGTTTCGCGAGCTTGGTCATGTGAGACAGATAAAAAAAGTAGCTGCCAATGCAGTAAGTGATGATACGAAATTGGATATTACGCTTGAGTTTCAAGAAAACCCACATACTTCTGGTCGACAAGCAGCCCAACTATTCAACGTTAGCCACACAGCAATTTTTCGAACATTAAAGGAAAGTAAAATGCATCCCTATAAAATGATACCAACTCAGGAGCTCATGGAGGACGATTTCGATAGGAGAACGTATTTTTGTGAACAAATGATGGCAATGTTAGATAACAATGTGATCCAATTAGAAGATGTTTTGTTTTCTGATAAGAGCACATTTACACTTCACGGTCATGTTAATCGTCAAAATTGCCGCTATTGGTCTAATGAGAATCCTCATTGGATGAGAGAGGAACATACGCAATATCCTGAAAAAGTTAATGTTTGGGCAGGAATTGTTGGAAATCATATCGTAGGTCCCTTTTTCATTGATGGCAACTTGAATGGGGATAAATATTTAGAACTGCTCCAAAATAATGTCGTGCCAACTTTGACAAACTTATATCCAGATCCAGCAAACCCACAAGTTCCTGCCAATAAAATATGGTTTCAGCAAGATGGAGCACCGCCCCATTACCAAATCAATGTCCGGCAGTACCTGAACCAAATTTTTCCGAATCGGTGGATAGGGAGGCGCGGATCGATAGAATGGCCAGCACGATCTCCTGATCTGTCGCTATTAGACTACTTTTTGTGGGGATATGTCAAAAGTATTGTATACAAAACTAAGCCCCTCAACTTAGATGACTTAAAAAGACGAATCACGCTTGCGATTAGATCAGTCACGCCTGAGATGTTGAGTAATGTTAGAAGACATTTCTATACCAGATTAGCATGTTGCCAAGATGTTCGTGGCGAGCAATTTGAACATTTACTACATTGACATTAATTTTTTTTTGTTTTTTTAAATTATTAAGAAATAATCAGTATTTCTTATTAGAATTTGTGAAATAAAATAATTTTCTATTTTTAATGTTAATTTTTGTAATAAATCTGAAAATACTTAATATTTCCGAAACAGTTGAAGATAGGTATAGGACATTGTACATGAATTATGTCTAGAATTTTCTGAAGAATCCAAAAAATTAATAATATACAGGGGCTTGTATTTAAAATAAGAAAGTTGGTATTGGCCACTGTCACATGACGCACCCTATATAATTTTTTTTTCTTGAAAAAGATGCGCAGTTAAAAATACAAATCGACGTGTCCAAGCGTTTTTCCCAACACGTCCTCATTTATCCGTTATCGAATTTATTCCATTTGGCTGTTCCACACTGTATAAACCTATATTCAAAATAGCTATTTTCAATAAACTGATCTGTAACACTACACACCTAATTTAGTAGTAACCTTATAGCTGCTTAATTAAATTTCAATTACAAAATACGCCACCTCTTGTTGCAATGTAAAAAAAGCAATAAAACGTACAGTTAATAATTTCAAAAAAGTGAAAAAATCCGAACAATGTGCTTACAATTTCTGCTACGAATTATACCACCAGTTTTTGAAGGTCAGCATATCGTTCTATTCTACTTTTTGCATCTCTGTTCTTGATGTAAATTGTACCTCTCCAAATGCACACATAGCCTTTTCTTTGGTACAACGTAGAAGTGCCAACTTTGATTTAGGAAGTTCCTCCATAATAAATATAGTGGTTCGCTTGAGATGTTTTCTGTTGTTTATAACTTCACTAAATACTTTATCTGGACCAAGTTTGACCAATATATGCCGAGGTTTGTTATTTTTTGGTGTTTTCCCCACTCGAAAACATTTGATGACATCCTCTTCACGTAGGCTCACGTAGAGCAGACAATTTATCGCGTGCATTACCATTTTTACAAATGTCATCTTTCAGCAGACGATGCCAAGGAAGCGCAAGGTCATCAACAAATTGGAACATCTCTAGGTAATAATTTTTGGGTCGAAGTCAAAATCAATAACGTTATATTTCAAATAATCTCCAATGTAAATCGCTACGCTATTTCTGATAGCAAAATAACTAGGTTGCTACTAAGAAAATATGAAATTCAAGAGAATGTAGTGGATGTAAAAATTGAAATCCATGCTTTAAGTAAACTAGACAAGAGTAGGTAGGTACCTAATAATATTTATTGATACTAATTTCTCGTTTTTGTGCAAAATGTACTAAACAATTATCACGCAGCAAGTGCGTTGTGATAGAAACTTTACAAAAAATTTTTTCCATTAATTAAAAAAAAGTAATGTTGGTATATAATGTAGCCTGTCTTACAAAACCTGTAGTATTTTATAATTTTATCGAATAACTTTATTATTTGTAAATGGAAATATTTTTCGAAAAGGAGCTTCCTTTGAAAACTGAACATATTCAAATCATTTACTTCGTAATATACAAATATTTGCAATTAAGCTGGTGTAGTTGTAATAATGGAATATGCAATTGAGCTGTTTTAGATAAACTTACTCCCAAATGAAACCAAATTAATGTTCGGGTCAAGGCATTACTAGATAACAGTATTACACTTTTGCTGAAATACTGTTACAATTACTGTTATTGTGCATCGCGCGCAGCAAGTAAGAGACGAAAATGGCATCAACTCAGATATGGCACGATACTCATTAGCAAGACTATCGCACGCTCCATCAGCTTCATTACATTCTGATTTTATTGATACCATTAATCACATCAGGCATTACCGAAAATTCCTGGAGCTATCGAGCTGTAATAAAACCGATATTTCCTATTCGCGGCTTACTATGAAGACGGTGCGCGGCCTGTCTGACAGACTTTCGATCCTGTTCTTGCCAATCAGCGCCCTCTCCTCATTAAGTGGTAAAACAAGAGGGGTATGGAGGTAGTTCACGGTTCGCCTAACTAATTAAGAACGGCCTTGTTCAATGTCTAATTACAATTCTGTGTGTTGTCACGAAGAACATGCTCTTCTTTGCCACACACATATGATCCAAAAACAGAGCCGTGGCTCAAAAAAGAAGTCATCAATAGAACAATTCTTTTAGAGATCAATGATTTTAGAAATGCACGCTTGTGTACTGCAACATTTCTTAGCGAGTTTTCATAAGGAACATTTCACTTATAGAGAGGTAATGACTTTCGAATTTTCTTTAAATAAGCGAGAATTAGAGAATTAGAGCCTTTGAAACCCATACCTCAGAACAGTTTCAGACTTTACATATATATATATATATATATATATATATATATATATATATATATATATATATATATATATATATATATATATATATATACATATACATACTAGAAACTTCTAGTAGTATACTTGTCCCATTATGGAGGCGACTTTGCAAAAAGCCTAATCTCCTCATAATCTAGAAACTTTGGTTTTGACACATAGTAGTCTCTATAAAACTAACATGCATACCAAATTCCAACAGAATACTTTCCTATTTTCGGAGTGGCCACGTTTATTTTTCTGGGAAAAACTGTTCAGACTGGGCTGGTTAACAATCCTATCCAACAGGTTCGCAAAAGATGCCGAGTATCATCAAAATTGGTTAATTATTTTTTGAAGTTAACGCTTGGATGTAGGATATGTCGCGCTCATTACATGAAAATTTTTGAAAGTGTTAAACTCGTGGCCTCCTTTTCAGCTTTTGTGGATGGAATTTCGCTAATAGCGTCACGTCAGCAACCAACCGATTATGCACACTTTGTAAGGTGAGAAAATAAGTTATTGACACTAATTGATTGTTGATATCACGAAAACTCACAAAAATATGTGAACAAATATGGGCGATGACGATTTATCATAGATACGCTTTGCTTTATGAAATTGCAAACAGCATAATATGCAAGTGAAAGTACTTCATCGGAATATAGTTTATAGTTATAGTCTATTTTGCATATAAATAGTACAAGGTATCCTACAAATAAGCCTTCTCTTGTATATCTCAGAGACAAAACTTAGTTATATATGTAATGCCTAATTAAATAAATGTCAAAAACTTTTCTGAACTGACGCTACCAATTTTGTTAAAATTCCAGCTTCTCAAGGACTTCCAGCTTCACAAATACTATTGCTGTACAACTTGAATTTTGCCTACTCATCTTCACTTACGGTTTAAAATTATTACCGATGGCGACCCTGTCGTACATATGACAATGTTCTAGGAGGCTGGCTACCATATCCGTATTACTTTGTATGTGTATTCTCGCTGTAATTAGTGTAGCGCACTCACGAGCTCTAATTAGAGCAAAACCGGTCTGCGTTTATAATTATGGTGAGAATACATCTAGCCCTACATAGGACTAGGTTAAAAATTACCACAGAAAAATTAAAATATTTTATATTTTTCTTTGCAAGTAAAGAGATAGTGGTGCAAGTTGAATCAAAACTTTTGCATCGCTGTAATAAGCTACTCTCATCACAAAGGCTTTTCCATGAAATGAATTGGTTGTCGATGACTTGATGGCAAAAAAATTTATATTTAGCTTCGACACAATTAACTCAGACTTTAAATTCTCGAGAAATGTCTGATGTTTTACTTGCTCTTTAATGGAAAAGTGTCAATTTTATCCAATCAACCGCTATTTATTCCCTTTCTTCTAAAGCGAGTTTACTAACAATCCCGATTCTCCGCTTGTGAACAGGTACATATGTAATTAATTTGATGTCGATGGTTAAATTACAAAATATTCTTTTTATTTTGCCCCTACATGATTATGTTCTACTTAAGAAAATGTCAGGTCTGTTGTAATATTTGAATTTGTTTTCAAAGAATCTCATAAAGCGACATACTTCATTTTCAGTGGTAAAGTGCAAATTCCAATCAATCAACCCCCAATATCCTACCCTTCTCCTAAAGCAATTTCGCTGAAAAAAAAAACAATCCAAACTGTTCTTTGGTGGACGGCTGCCCGTGTACAAAATTTAGAGTCGATTTTTTTAAAACTTATTGCGGTAACTAACAGAGAGACCGACTGGCCGACACAATTTTTAGTGAATTTTCGTAGAAAAAATTCACTAGGGGAGATCCCGACCTTTGAATTTTGAAAATTTTTTTGCAAATGAGCGCGAACTAGGACTCCGGGGTGAGTTTTAATTTTCATATGTTTATGAGAAAGCATATAACTAGCTCGCTTTCCTTTACTTAAGGATGAGAAGGAAAAAAAACCATTTTCAACAACAATCCCACAACTTCGACAAATTTGACGTATTGAAAAATGTAGCTCCTTCCGGGGCTATGTAATGCTTTAGGGGTAATGTAATGTATAGGCTTGCTGTAGGTTGGTTGTTACAGGGGTTAGTTGTTACGTGTAGTCTAGCAGTTCAATGGTAGATGGTACTACCACCCCGACAATGTATGCAGCTCGAGGATCACATTGTATTATTATAGTGTAGGCGCCATAGCTCGACACGTGTACTGTTGGTTACATCTTTTTTACTTGTTGTATTATCTTACAATCTTAGGGCCTTTGATACTTTGTTTTATATAGACTATACAATTGACATAAAGGTTGTCTATGTTTTACCAAAGGTCACTACGTAAAAGAGTGCATTTTTATCATTGTAAGTTGTTGTAACATGTGATATAATTTTGGTTTACTGCTTGAATATAAACTGGCTATTGACTGACTGGATTAACTAACCCTAGCAAGTGTCGTGACCACAAGTTTGTTTCATGGGCTTTATCAACATAAAACTTCTCGAAATACCAAAAGCTGTTGATAAAAGCAACTTGTTTACAAAATTTTAATTCAATAGGTTTTTAAAATTGGAAAAATAAATAAAAATTTTCCAAACAATAACTTTAATTTTGTTCGAAAAACCAAGAACTCAAATTGATTTTGAATGTGACTTATCGGGGCATTAGTGTGCGGCTATTCAAATAACACACGGTAGAACAAATTGTAAATAAATTAGCTACGGTATGATTTAGGTAAGTACAGAATTTAAAATAACTAGTAACTGTCTTGTCTCCGATTTAGTTCCTAAGAAATCCTGAACCGGTTAATTTTTTTGCATTGGGTTTAGTTAATATAGCAAATAAAATTAGTTTAGCGGACAAAGTGTGCCAACTAGTGTCTTATTAATTCTTGGCACCTTACTTTTACCTTAACGATACAATATTATCATAATTTTTAGAGACGCTATATATTTGATGCAGCTCTTATCGAAACATAATCGTTATTTAAATGGTAAAATAGTGACATTTGTAGGAACCATATGAATTCTGGATATGGCTATTCAAACGCGATACGGAAAACGATATGGATATGAATATTCAACCTGTGAGAATTTTAGAACGTTAGATTTACGATGTCGCCCTAAATACTACAAACTTTAGTGTTATGGTCGTTAATTAACCGGCAGCAGGGCTGGACCGAGTGCGATACCGTCGCTCGGGTCACCAATTACCCGGTCACTTTGTAGAAGCCCGTTATTTAGATCGTAAATCTTCCCAACCACATACATAAATTCATTTTATATGAGCCTAATCGACAGAAGAACTGGGATTTCAATCCAATTACCTGTAATCATGGAGATGTTTCCCTGAACAAACCCAGGCCAGAAGATTCGATTATTTTTAACTGGAATTGCGGTGTAAGGTATATTTATGTGCGTATTAATAAATCTAAAATTTCCTAAAAGCGAAACATTAACAAAATTGGTTATTCCGTTCGATTACATACCATTATTCGTAATGTACTAATTTTGGTTTATTGATAAGTTTTTTCTTTTTAATTTTAAATAAACACTTACATTTATACGGGAGTTGCTGGTATGAAGCAATTAGTTTTAGTGCAGATTATTGACACCAATATTGACATACAAATTGGAATAACAACATTCTTGGAACCCATTTTGCAGCCAACTTTTTAATATAAAGTTGCTTTGGTATTATGTTGCATACTCTATGGTACGACAAGCCTGGTGTCTGCCTGATCCTAATGCGTCGATTATGTAGCACACAGGTTTTTTCAAGATATTCATGACTAGTGCCATCGGCATGTTTATGGCAGTTTCTACCAATCCCATATTTCCAAGAAATCTCTGTAAATTTGACTGAACTCGTAAACTTTTTTGTAAGTACGATTTCACCGCCGTCTTCCCAATTTTATCCATTTCCAACTACTAACATATATTGACTTCACTGAAGTTGCAGATTGCTTACTATCTGACTTAGTAGTAACACACTTTGACAGGAATGTCAATACATACCTAGCACGGAAATATCACAATAGGATAACTATGGAGTATCTATTAATAATAATAATGATAATACGAAGAACTGGCACTAAAATGTTTTTTTAAATTCTTAACAAGGTGCTCTATATGAATACACTCAGCTCAGGATACGGGTTGTACTGGGATTGGACCGTACTCATAGACCAACGAGCTGCCTACAACAGGCCAGATATAATAACACTTGATAAGTCCTGCAGACCACGCTGATTGATGTGGCCATTCCAAACACTAATAGCTTGGTGACAAAGTATAATGAGAAGATAATTTAGTATAGAGACCTTGAGATTCTGTTGAAGAGACAGTGGAGGGCAGGTGGTGCCCTAGTGATCCTGATAGTTATATCGTCAACTGGCGTAGTTCCTGAGAATACTCTAAGGAACATTAAGAGACGGTGCCTTTCAGAGCACTTTTACAAGGATATACAGAAACGGCAACCCTCACAACTACCCGCATTAGATTTCTAACAAACGAGGAACTGACTCAGGGACTGATGACTTGAAAACGGCCCCACCTGAGCTCAATCCCTTTGGTATCTGATACACCTGCGACGTGTTAATGTTCTCCTTTAGATCAGAGTAAAAGCCGTTTAGGTTAAAGTCATAATGATAATAATAATAATAAGAAAACTCCGCCATTGCCGGTCCCTAGCCCGGAGTGGAATAACAACCACGTTAAAAAACCAGGGTCTGTCTGACCCGGACGGTAGCAACTTGTAAGGGCCCCTGGCTAGGATCACAGGTCTGTCTGGCCGGTGGGTGTACTGCTTCCAGTAGTATGCTCACCGCTACTCATAACGACGTAGACGGTACAGCCAGCTGTCCGCTGCCCTATTTATCCTCTTTTTCCTTAACCATATTACCTTACTCTTTTCTCCATTCCTACCTGGGCCACCAGGGTTAATTGGTGGCACACCCATGGAAATGGAGCAAAACCATAGCCTCGGAAAATGCCGCTGTCTGGGGTTCGCCAGGGCATGTCCGGAGCCGGTGCTGGACACGACATAACGCGGGACGTCGGTGGCGAGGTTCTGCTGAAGCGGTCCCCTGTCATGCAAGAGATTACAGCCCAAAATCAACAGCAGAGGATCCTAGTAAGACCAAGAGCTCCACCCACTGAGGATGCTGCGCAGGAAAATTAGCCAGCGCTCACCCAGGTGGGATTACCAAGACGGCGCATGAAAGGGACTATGGATATGTACGAAACAATTATGCGCATTTACTACAGAGTAACACAACTCGGGCGACAGACGACCGGATATTTGGACAACAACTTCACACCGCATTTCTCATAGTGTATCCACGCATACAGGTGACTCAGCAGAGAGTAGCGGATCAGTATCGTGTCATACTTAGGAATAACCTTATTCCACAAATGAGACTGAATACCATCAAACAGAAAGTTGAATGTGAAATTACTAACACAGCGGTTACGGAAAATAACGGGATGCTGTTTGATGGTAGTAATCTGTTTATACTATGCAAGAAGAACACATCGAATGGGCGACATCTGAATGAGACATCCCAGACATATGTCGACAAATTGGCGTCGAACTACTGGTTGGTATCCGGACAGATGTTTCCAGAGACACAGGGGTTTTTGCTGGCCATACAAGACCAGGTCATCCCGACAAGAAACAATCTGAAGTATATAGTCGGAGATAATTCGGTCCAAAATGGTAAATGTAGATTTGGGTGTCAGTGATCAGAGACTATCCAGCACGTCACCAGAGGATGTTAGGCGTTTACTGCAAAAGAGTATAAAGAGAGGCACGACGCAGTTGCAAAAATACTTTATCAAGAACTGGCTCGAAAACTGGGACTTCTAAATCTGAGTAAGGTGCCCTACTATAGATACAGCCCTGAGCCTGTTCGAGAGAACTCAGCATGCAGGTTGTACTGGGATCGGACCGTGCTCACAGACCATCGAGTTGCACACAACAGGCCAGGTATAATAATAGTGGATAAATCCTGCAACCAAGTGACGCTGATTGAAGTGGCCATCCTGAATACTAATAATCTAGAGATAAAGTACAACGAGAAGGTCATTAAGTACAGAGACCTCGAGATACAAATAAAGAAACAGTGGAGGGCAGATAGTGTCTGAGTGATTCCACTAGTCATGTCGTCAACTGGTGTGGTTCCTAAGAATCTTCGAGAGAACATTAACAGGCTGGGTCTTGGAAAGGAGCTTTATAACGTTATGCAGAAGGCGGTAATACTTTCAACTGCTTACACCGTGCGGACATTCCTGGGAAATGAAAATGTGTCGCGTTGTCGTTCAGCGCCCGATAACTTGGAAAGGGCTCCAAGTGAGCTCAGTCACTTTGGTATCGGAGATACCTGGGATACCTGAGATGAGTGGATGTTCCCCTTTGAGGGAGTGTGAAAGCCCTTCAGGCTAAAGTCGATAATAATAATAATAATAATAATAATAATAATAATAATAATAATATAAATAACAATAATAACAGGCCCCTTATTTCTGCAACCAGATGTTAACTAATTCTAAGACTAAAACAACATAATAATAATAACAATAATAATGGGTTATTCGTCATGTAGATATGTTACTCTATATGCGACATGTAAACTTAAACTAGGACACAAAAACAATGTAAAAAATACAAACACCGTTTCTTCAAATAATATAATACATGCTAAAATTAACTACCAAAAGACAAACCACAGATGTTTACGAAATTCCTAATTCCGACTGTTCCCGAACTTATATAAGACAAACGAATAGACGTATGCACAATAGAATATGTGGACATGCTCCCGCATTTAGAAAATTTGACGCCTCGTCAGCAGTGGTCAAGCATAACTATATTTATATACGACACAAAATAGACTTTGACATTGCAAACACCATAGATATAGTGTACAGCTTCAAAACTAGAATTATCGAGGAAGCGTACGAGCTCGAAAAACCACCCAAGAGGTCACATGATGGTCCTCGTTTTCTGGAAACCTATTATATCTTCATTGCAAACAAACAAGATTGGTAATAAATTCGTATGCATATTTACTACCCCGTTACCTAACCCAGCAAATTCTTTGAATCCACTTAATAACTCTCAACAACGACTCAGGTAGACGCTCTACTATAAATAGTACAACACCTTCAACTGACAGTCAAATATCTCTTAGGTAAAGGGTTACACACAGAGACCTTAGAGACGATCTTTAGTGAAATTTGGGAAGTAAGTAGATTGGGGAGTTGGAGTTCCTTTACTTTAATATTTCCTTAACCTCCTGAAAATAGCTCCAAAACACATATATATATATATATATATATATATATATATATATATATATATATATATATATATATATATATATATATATATAGGGTGGCGCATTGAAAACGAAACAGACCGATTTGCGTCCAGAGATTTTTTTAAGAAACGCTGAAACACGTCAATTTTAGTATTGAAGGGGGCATATTTTGACACAAAGCTCTACTTTGTCACATCAACCCCTTAAGGGTAATGATAACATCCCTTATATTTTAAATAGGGGACATGGGTCGAGTGTTACATCATTTGAAAGCTATTTCTTTTCTAAATGCAGCACACTATTTTTTTGGAAGTTTTATCAAGTCGTTTAAAAATTATTCACAGTTGAAGATGCAAAAACGCATTTCACTCATTCCGATAAGAAATGTGCTGATAGTCAACTTTTTGTTGGTTTATAAAACAAAAAATTGACTATCAGAACATTCCTTATCGGAATGAGAGAAGTGGGGTTTATTATTTCAGTTTATCGGTCGGTTTGATACTTGATAGTACTACCGAAAATTAATTTCACAATGGTGTATTCTGTAGGAGAAAGAGTTGAAATAATTACTCTTTTTTTCAAAAACGATGACTGTGCCAACCGTACTGCAAATTTGTTTAATGAACGACATCCGAACAGACATGTTAACAGAAAATACATTTTGGAGTTGCAAAGTTTCGACAAAGTGGTTCAGTAGCCAACAAAAAAACGGGATCCTGAACGTGAATTTCCGGTTAGAAATGAGACTACTGAGATTGAAGGTTTATGACAAATTGCTGCAGACCCAACTTTGAGCACCTGAAAATTAGCCACTGTTTCAAACATCCAAATAAGAACTATTCAGCGAATATTGAAGCATCGTAAATTTCACCCGTATAAAATTCATCTTGTACAGCAACTGAATGAAGATTATTTGGATCCGCGGCTGGAGTTTTGTGAAGTTAGGACTGCACGAATAGCTGATAGCGGGAACTTTCTGTTCAATATCTGTTTTTCAGACGAGTGTACGTTTTTATTAAACTCTACAATCAATCGTCATAATTGTCGTTACTGGGCAGATAATAATCCAAGAAATTTTCACGAACTCCACACTCAAACTCCACAGAAATTGAATGTCTGGACTGGCGTTTTTGGAGACCGTTTAATCGGACCAATTTTTGTTGATTGCAATTTGAGGGGCGAAATGTATTTGGAGTTACTAGAAGATATCGTTTACCATCTACTAATTGACATTGTTAAAAATGATGATCGCTATCAAGAAAATCAATTATTGTTTCAACAAGCTGGAGCTCCTCCGCATTTTTCACAATATGTTAGGGAGTTTATGAACAGAGAGTTTCCAGGGCAATGGATCGGGCGTAGAGGTGCTATTGAGTGGCCCCCTAGATCACCGGATTTAACTCCTTTAGACTTCTTCCTATGGGGCTATTTAAAGAGTAGTATTTTCGCAACAGTACCGGAGTCTATGGAAGAATTACGACGACGCATTGTTGAATAATTCCGTCTAATAACTCCGCAAATGATCCAGAATGCCAGAGCTCGTTTTGAACAAAATTTGTACTTTTGTATGGAAGCTGGTGGTCAACAATTTGAACACTTGCTTAACTGAATAAACATTTTTGAACGTTTTGTTTTCTTTTTTAGTTTTTTTTTTAACGAACATTGACTAATTAGTGGATTTCTTATTACAATGGATGAAATGCGTTCTTGCAACTGCAACTGTAAATAATTTTTAAACGAGTTTATAAAACTTCCAAAAAAATTTGTGTGCTGAATTCAGAAAATAAAGAGCTTTCAAATGATGCAACACTCGACCCATGTTCCCTATTTAAAATATAAGGGTTGTTATCACCACCCTTAAGGGGTTGATGTGACAAAGTTGAGTTTTATGTCAAAACATGCCCCCCCAATATTAAAATTGACATGTTTCAGCGTTTCTTCAAAAAAAATCTCTGGACGCAAATCGGTCTTTTTCGTTTTCAATGCGCCAGCCTGTATATATATATATATATATATATATATATATATATATATATATATATATATATATATATATATATATATATATATATATACTGACTTTGAAAAAGTCCGAACAACCAGTAGGAGTTGATAAATTTTAGTAATAAACATAATAAATGATTACAATTGCAAAGTTATTTAATAATGAGTGAACCCGCCGCGGTTTTATGAATTAGATAACTCTTCGAGGCAAGCCTGAAAGTAGATGATTTATGGTATCTTAAGGAGTGTTGTCTCAGGCTATTTGAGAGTAACAAAGGTCAACTAGATTACTTGGTGGTTGGTGTAAATTACCCAGTCGATTGCCAATCAGATCTCACACATGTTCGATTGGTGACAGTCTGGGGAGTGAGAAGGCCATGGAAGCCGGTTTAGGGCATTCTCTTGTAAGAACTTTATAGTAACCCTTGCTGTATAAGGACGTGAGTTGTCTTGTTGAGAAGGGGGTTAAAATAACCCTCGTAGGTATGTAGGTGCAACAAATGCAGTACGTTTGTAATCATTTGCATTCAAATTCCTGTCAATAAAAGATGGATGTGGTGATCTGCTACCGTATGTTATGGCACCCCATACCATCATCCCTCGTGTAAGGGCGGTTCCACTGCAAGTTCTACATTTCTGCGTTCTTCTGGGACAAAATCGGGACTCGTCAGAGAACGATTCCATTCACCGTCCCAATTTGATCTGCCGTTACACCACTGAAGCCGAGCAGCACGATGTCGTGGTGTTTGTGGGAGACATAAGAATTGTCTATACGAACGAAGCCCAAAAGCGGCCACTTAAAATAGACTGGTCTTTAACTAACCTTTATTGACCTATCGCTAGTAAATTTTTAATCATCAGTATGTTTCTCTTCTATTACAGTTGTTTTAACCGAGAACTCAAATTTTGAGGCCAAGTACCTTCATTATTTTTTTTTTGTCTTTTTCACCATTATTTGCATATAGCAAGTGCTAAAAACGATGTATACTACAAACCAGCCTGTTGTAGTCTATTTGACCCGAAAGTTGATAACATCCTTACTAATTTCATATTACATTCTTCAATTCTTGTTAATTGTAAGTACCTTTGGAATATATGAGTTTAGAAGTTACATGTTATTTTTTAATAGGCACTCACGTAAATGAACATAGCGATATTATTCGCTAAATATAAGTAACCTTGGATTGATAAACAAGCCGTCTTGTCTCTGAAAGCGTAGCGGTTGTTGATTAGTCATGAATATTTACATAAAATGAAAGCATAAATGCGTTCAGCAGTGATTAGTATAGGCTGTATATCCATGATTTGTTTTTTTTTTTTTTTTCATTGGCAGTTTTATGTATAAACGTAATGTTATATATCTTTGGATCAAAATAAACTTAATTTTAATAAAGAAAATGTTTGACCTCTTAAAGCGTAGCGGTTAACGATCAATAAAAAATATGTCTATAGAATAATTAGGAATAATCACCTCGTGAAATGTGTCCCCCATATGGATTTACTGGGCTGAGGCATTGCATTAATGGGTTGGGAAGTTTATTATTCTATACATGTCGATTTGTTTGTTTTATTGATGGAACTCTGACATCTGGATGAATTGCAGTCGCCCGAGTATATATTTGCTTAATGCTGAATATGCATAAATGCATATCAGGCCTTTGCCGAGTCGTATTGTATCGGAATCTGTAATGTTATGCAGAAGCGTTTCACTTTTTATTAATATTCATAACCATCGATAATTATCTTTGAAATGACATGGTCAATATTTATCATCCAGTTATGATATATCGATCTTTAAAAAATGAGACCCACAACAAGTAAACTTAAAGCAGTTAAAAGTTTTAGCAACTAAAGAAACAACTCCCACAGCTTCTTTTTGTTGAATTTTCAGTCCCATGTTGAGGAGTAATCCCGGCCAGATAGTTGTTAGCTACAGCTGGAAGCACCATGTATGATGGTTTGTTGTAATCTATAAGTAATGCTATAAGCGCCCAAAAAGCATCAAGCGTTGGACGAGCCTTTGATAAAGCACTAGCGAGGCCTAGAAGATAATGGCTCTTGTAGCTGGCTGATGACTTTAGTTTGTTTAAGTGAAGTCGAACTTTTAATTTCGTATTGGATGTCAGTTAATTTTTTTGTTCAGATCTTTAACCATTAACCTGGTACTTAGTTATGTTTTGTTCAAAGCTTCCAAAGTCCACAAAATTTCTGATTATTGTGTAAAAAATTGTCATTTATGTCACACTGTCATTTTATTTAATAGCCTACCAAAGTCAAATTTATTTTCTGTCAATAAATCTCGTATAAATGAAGATTTTTCACACATGTCGTACTTCATTGGGAAGCCCTTTTTGAGGGCTAATTAACTAACCAAAAATTTAAAATGGCTGCCATAACAAAAACAAAGGATAACTAACATATAGATACCGCCTGTCGTTTTGGGTAGGGACATTTTACGCCCCTCGTTCCTAGTTGACTAGTACACTTGAAGAACCCAAATCATCATCACACATTTTTAAAGACCTGACGATAGTTTCACTAACAAAGTTAGCATCGTCAGAAGGTGCACAATGCTTTCAAAATGTGTTGTGGCAATTTGGGTTCTCCAAGCGTACTTATCAGTGCTCATCACATGTTTCATCCTTCGCTTAGTCCTAGTTGACAGATATGTTCTGTCTGTGACCGTATAATGTGTAGTACTTAAAAAGGTTTTTTTGAATCGATTGTAAAACCACACTATTCACATCACTTATTATTATTATTCATGTTTACTTACCAGTTCTTATAGAAAATAAAATGTTCATTTACAGGCTGTATATTATTAAGAAATAAATACTTTTTTGTTTAAGTTGCCTCTTTTAAACTCCCGCAACGACGAAACTAATTATTTATGGTACCAATAAAGGTAATTACAAATTGATTGTTTTTTCATTTTTATGGAGGCTTTATTATTGTATGTCACTGTAATATAATTTGGAGCATATTGTATGGTAGACAAACGACGCCAATTACCCTACGTGGTTGTTGGGGCAATTAACTATATAATAAAAAACCCGATGTTCTAATGAATTTAGTTTGAATTTTTGTTTTCTGATTTTTCATGAGAAAAATTTAATCAATTTCGTCTGAATTTGTTTTCCAAATTTTAGTTTAAGAGACTCTAAGATGATTTTTGTAAAGAGAAACTCTCAGCAAATTGTTTTAGGGAAAATTGTTTTATTCAGCAATGTTTAAGCAATTTTGTACAAAAATATTTCTCCTAAAAATTCGTTATCGTTATCAATTCGCTGCGTCCAGAGTTTTTACTAAATATTTAAATATTTATTCTAAATAAGGATACGTTTGAACCACATAAATAAAACATTAAAAACGGGAAACCCTTACTTAAAATTTAATTAAAGTTGGAACACAAATATTTATTTTTTGTATGCTACTGCTAAATAAATTACTCAAGCAAAAGTCACTAGAATGCAACAGCTTTTTCAACAGATTAATACATCAATATGACAAATGACTTTGCTAGTGCAGTTTACATATTGCAGCAAATTTATGTGATCGTTTTTCCAGGTAAATGAGCGGCTTCATTGTTCAATTGTACGTTAAATTCATCTAATGAGTAGGAAGGGAGCCACCTTGATTTGCGGCGTAATTGTATGTGAAGAATGAGTATTTTGTATAAATCCTAACCGCAACTGATACGTACAGAAATTGTACATTTAGAATAATTCAATAAAGAACCGACAAGGAAAACTGTTAAAAAATCAAGAAAACAGAAATTTATTTTGTTTAAAAGAGCTTGAAACTACCTCACATTTATAGGCTTTTAAACGCCCATAGCCCGCTTGAAATCGGACATACCTGGTGTGAGTTAAATATGTATCACAGAAACGTGAAAATTAATTTCTACTAAATATGCTTAGTATACAGAAAATTATATTTAGTAACCGATTTTAGCGTCAGGCGTGATATACATATTTATGTAAATAAATACCTTTTACTTATTGGCGACAAAAAAATCAAAAATAAGACAAACGTTGGTATTTTAGATGCGTACATACAGTTTAGACCAAAAAAAACCTCTGGAAAACCTGTTACAATAGATAAAGTCCACAAGGTGCAATGCAATGAAGGGAACTGCTGGAGACAGAGAATCATGGTTACGACGACAGGGCGATATCGCCTTGAGATTCTGTTGATGATGATGATGACACGGTTTAAAAATAGATATAATTTGGAAGAGATCCTTTGCCGTGTGGCTCTCTCTGGACGAACTCATTTCTTACCTAAATAACGTCAACCCCCAAAACCAGCTCACTATGGAAATAGAAAATATTTTTTGTTTGCCTTTTCTAGATGTATTTATCACTTAAAACCCAGTCAGTGGATTTTTTTACACTGTGTACTAAAACAAAGCCACAGTAATCGTTACCTTAACGCCCAATCCCACCATCACACATCGCAGCTAAATATCTTGGTTCGAACACCAGTAACACGATTTCTTAGACTAACGAACGACAACAATAGACAGAATCCAACTTTTTAGGTCAGAGATTGCCTGAAGACGGACATGACAAAGATTCCATAGTACGAAACATCAGAAACGCACAACAACCAGCCAGTACACCGCAACAAGAACAGAGTCCTCGCAACAGCATAAAGCCGCCTTACCATACATTAAAGGTGTCACCAACAAAATCAGCCGAATTTTTAAAACCCATTACATAAAAACCTTATTTACAATACAGCAGAGCAAAAACTGCCAAATCAAATAAAAATTCCCAGGGATACGATTCCAAACGGATCCCGCGGGGATTACGAGATTCCTTATTCCGACTGCTCCCAAACTGAGGTAGGACAAACAAATGGACCACAATATATTATAAAAACACACCTCCGCGGTTATAAAATCCGACACCTGATCCCCACTGGCCATGGATCATATTCATACATAACACAAAATAGACTTTGTCAACGCCAAAACAATAGCCCCGGTTTACAACTTCAAAACCAGAATCATTGGCGAAGCGATCGAGATCGAAAACCGTTCCGATCGTTTTATCCAAGATGCATGATGGTCCTCGACTTTTGATTGCTTGGAAACCTATTATCTCCTCATTACAAACACACTAAACGACAAGTAATGAAATAGGCATTTTAACTTCCCCCATTACCTGACTCAACAAATAACTCTAATCCGCTTAATCATATAAGTACAGTTACAAAAGCAGATAACTAAATAGACCCTGGCTCGACTAATTACACTGATAACAAGGCAGGTAAACGAAATGTTATAAATAATACAAGATTTACGACGAACCCTCAGATCTCTCTCAGGTTTGAACATTCTGAGACCTTAGAAACGAGCTCTAGCGAGATTTTGGGAGTAGGCAGATTGACGCCTCTCGAGCTTCAATAAACCGACCAGTCCTTATCCATCAATCTAGGGAGTAGGCAGATTGAGGCATTGGAGTTCACTGGCGTTCATATTTTCTTAACCTATTGAAAATGGGTTCAAAACAGGAGTTAAAACGTCGAGTTTTAATAAATTCTGGCCGCGGTTTAACCCAAGGACCTAGGATATCTCACATATGTATACACACCGATTATATATATATATATATATATATATATATATATATATATATATATATATATATATATATATATATATATATATATATATATATATATATATATATATATATATATATATATATATATATAATGTATTTTTAATATTGCAGAACTTGGTTGAGATTAGAGCCTCGATGGTTAAGTGGTAAGAACGTGTGCCTCTGAACCGAGGGGTACTGGGTTTGATTCCGAGGGTTCCCCTTTCACATTTTCCATACATACTGTAAAATTAACATCAACTAAGGTTGAGGCATTGTATTTGAGTAAGCTGAATGTCTGCACGTTCCGCCCTTCGGAGGAGACGTAAATCCGTCAGTCCTGTGTCTATGCGATGTTGGGCACGTTAAATATCTCTACCCTCCCTACAGTAAGGCAGGGGTTCGGCAAAATGTCCAGGATAGTGAGGCGACACTGCTTCGTGGCGTCGGTAATTGGGCATAGTCGCGGAAATAGACCGACGTTAAAGAAACACAAATACACAACACATACAACTTCGTTAAGATGTGCGTTGCATGAAATGTACAGCTGTAAAGTTTCTTTCTGGTTATATTATTTGACATTGTAATATTACCAGGAAAATTGCTTTTTTTTTAAGACAGATTAGTATACTGATTTTTTTATATCGTTGGTTTTTCATGAACAATGAGGGCCACCAAATATACAGTCACTTAATAATTTTTAAATTATTATCACACATTTTCCAACGTTGCTAATTTTGCTTTTCACATTCGAATCACCCTTATAAGCCTAACAAAGGCTCTAACATGTCGTACCTAATATGTGTAAACTTACGCTTTGAGGCAGCTATACTCACAAGGCATCTATCTATCACGTTCAACTTCACTGATGGTTGACATTTGATAGTGCTAAACACACTGTGGTTTGTTAGACATAATCATCGCATTGTTGGTGGGCTCCATTTAAATGCGAGATTTTGTATTAAGTATACAGTTCTAACAACACAGAATGAAAATAATAAGCATTTCGGATCCATTTTTATTTCATCCTTAATTGGGAGAAGTTGGGTTTTAACAATATATGGATTAGCTACTCATATGTTTGATGTAATAAAAGCTAATAGCTCCTTGGTGCTTTTTAACATTATAAATATTTACAGCTCGGGTGCATATAGTCATCATTTTACTGAAGAAAAATTTTGATCAGTTTAATATTCGTTTCAGGATATATATATATATATATATATATATATATATATATATATATATATATATATATATATATATATATACATATATATATACCCCGAAATGGATATTGCTGGTGACAAAAATAAAACATAATATCTAAAAATTGGCCAGAGGCGGAGCATAAGGATACACCCTCGTAAAATTTTGGATTACCAACTTTTATACTTACAGCTACTTTTATATAGATAATATCATATGAATTAAGTAAAATACTTATAAAGGCCGAATAGCAACCTTCGCGAGGAGATTAATCTCCAGAATTCGGTCGTGGGTTCGAATCCCATATTTAGACAATCAGTTTTATCCACACCAATTTGGAAAGGCTCGACTTCTGATCAGTCATGGGTGTGTCCTTTGGTTAGGTCTGTGTTTGTAAGCTGCCCCCGCACAAGTTTTTGACTTCTGGGTGCGGAGCTTGTCTAATATTGTTATTATTATTATCAGTAAGATTTCAAAAGGTGTTTAAAATGCAGCTCGTTGTTAGCTAAACAATATAACAGCATATTCTCGTACTCTTTTCTGGCTTAAAATGTCTTGGTAATCACACGACATTCTCGAGTTATCCTACATTTAACTTGTTAAATAGTACTACAAGAGCTTCTAGCCTATTTATAGGTACTCTTTAGTACTCATATTGTGACGTTTTAATGCGAGGTATTTATTGACATTACTCTCAAGGTATGGTGTTTCAAAGATATTAATATTCGCGAGTTTATGTAAAGTGATAACACGTTAGAAACTGATAGAGTTAAGCAAAAAGAGGTGACTACATACATACAAAATGGTTTGAGTTCAGCGCAACTTCACAAAAATTTGGTGAAAACATTGACTTGAAACTTTTTTACCTTATGAGTAGCTAAGCCGTCGGTTGGGGTAGGCAGAGTGGCACATTTTAACTACACATTTTGAATTGTGGTTAAGCATGGGCTCTGCATTACCGACATCACAGCTGACAGGTACCGGCATGACAGATGACAGATGATTGTTCAGACAGTTCTAGTTACTTTTAGCGAAGGAGATCTTTGTTTAAATATATCGTACCGATAACTCAAAAAATAATGTGCCCATTTTGATGAAAATTGGTACGTATCTTTATTATGTAAGTGGCTTGGATAATTTCGTTAGCCAGGAAAATCGGACATGTTTTTCCGGGAATTTTTTTAGTTTACTTTCGGAAAATTTTTGTATCTTCGAAAATGACTGTGAGCTGTGCCAACCAAATTTTGCACATACCTTTCTACTATCAAGCTTGCACTACATGCCGAAAATCAGATCACTAAATTAAAAGAAAAAAAGTTATGGTCATTTAAAAAATTTTGGGTGTCACTGGTGATCAGAGGAAAGCACAAGAACAAAATATTTTGTGTGATTTACAAAACCAATTGAATATTACACACAACGGTTAATTTTTCTTGACGCAAAAAGGTCAACAAATAGCAGAAAAAATATTTTTTTAACTAATTTTCTTTCTTAAAACGTCAAATTCGCGATTTCAAACATCTAAATTTGCAATTTTCAGACAAGGAATCTGGAACAAATACTGATGATGTAGAAGCAATGTCATAATAAGTGTGTTTTACAAAGCCTCAGTTTCAGCTTCAACCATCATTTTACTAAAATAATTTTAGAAAATCCATTTCAGACCTATTTCTGGTGCTTTCGCAGTAGTTTCAGCTCTAAAGTTTATGGTTTAATAGTCTATATTTTAGCAGATTTTCATAGAAAAATATGCGTTATTGAGAAGACCGCGACTTATGAATTTTAACAAGATTTCTTTAAATGAGGGCGAACTAGAAGTCATAAGACCCATATACGGGCCAGTTTCAGTTTTTGTCTGTTTATACATATACAGGATGACGCAGTTTTACGGTAAAGCTTAATATATCCGTTATTATGCAAGATATGAGAAAAAATGATGTACGTTAATTGCAAGGTGGTGTCTCGAGCTGCATCTTATAAACCTAATTTGACAATCACAAGCTGGCCCATAAGTCGGTGATACACACTTTCTTTTTTCAATAGAAAACCCCTATGTTATTGCATTTTTGTATTTTTCATCGAATTATAATACGTTTGCAAGGAAAAAAATATATCGTCTATCGTTTTGAGTTATTTCAATTGTTTTGGAACTTTTTACGTTTTTGCTACATATCACAAAAACATCTCACAAATTGTGATACGGCGTTTTTACCAATATAGATAGCGGAGTCCCATGGAAATGACGCATTTAGAGAGCTTTTTGTTTGTATTACTCGTCGAAAAAAATCGAGCTGCGGTATACAGGTGCTCTCCAAGAGTGGCAGAATTTGAAAGGTTTTCGCAGAAATGTTGTGTTTCCGTAGAAAGCATTTTTGTAAGTTTCTTGTGATATGTTGGCAATTAAAAATAAATGTTTAGTAAGTTATTCTAAAAAAAAAGTTGTCGAATTTTTGTGAAAAATATAATTTTGTGCAACATTACTGAACGCAATTTCTGTAAAAAAAAATGGTGATTTTTTTTCAATTTTGGTCCTAAAGCTGTTTGCGAATAATTATATATAGGTGTGTAAATAGCTTGGAGAGGTTCGTTGGCCAGGAAAATCGGACCAGTTTTTTCTGGAACCTTTTAAGTTTATTTTCGAAGAATGTTTGTACTTTTTGAAACAACAAAACAATTTTAATGAAATATGGTACATTTTTACTACTATATAGGTTATACTGCCAACCAAATGTCCTTTTGAAAACAAGACATATTTGTAGTTAAAATATAATATAACCATAACGCACTTGCTGCGTCCAGATTTTTTTTAGTGTTTGGTTGCTCCTAAAGTAGGAGATTTTCTAGGGAATTTTTCTAAGGAATTTTAGTTAGGTTATGATGTCATCGGAGCTCTGATTTTCATATTTGTAATTGAATGCGTGTAGTCCAGTCAACCTGTGTCGCAGAACACCCGTTAGAGGAAAACAATAGTATAAAGCTAATTTTTTCTCACCGACTACAACCATTTAGTCAAGTGTTTAGCCAGAAGGCTTATAACAAACATAAAAATAAATCCTCCATTGTTTGTTCAAGAGATAAGGTGGACAAGGTTATTCCCAAAAGAAAAACAATATAGAGGATGATATTGGGAGAATCGTTTCTACGACAGCGACTCTGATAACAAAAGAAATTCAAAACTAAGTGTATGATGACTCGTCTTACCCCAGTGTTAAGGATATAAGGTCAGCCAGGAAATGTGTTGTTCCAGAACTTCTAAATGTGTTTTAAATTATCTAACGAAGAGAAGAAGGCAAATTTCAGATGAAAGTCCTGACGTCAAACGAAAGAGGACTACCATAAATCACATGATATTATAACTGTGTAGACCTAGGTCTTGCGAATTACCTGTCCAGTCTGCTTTTGGCTTATATTTATCTAGACAGTATGACTCTAAACATTTAATAGACATTTGTTCCTCTGGGATTTTCAACGTGATACTATGAAACAGAAACTTACTTACAATCGCTGTTAAAAGCAGGCGAGCCCCAAATCGAGAATGGGATTTTTTTGCAATTTGTATTCGACAATATTGATATCAACCTAAAAACTCTTGACGCTAAAGATACATTTCACGCTCTCGGAGGCATACAGTGCGTAACTCAAAAACAGCTGTGTCGAGTGCTGTCCGAGTTCCACGTGTTAAGACATGCGATTTTGAAGGTACATAATGTTACAGTTCTGCTGTATGCTAAAAGGGCGAAAAGTGGCTTAAGGTCCTTAACAATAGAAAACATATCTGAAAGTATGACCACTCAAAGCTTAGTATCAGCTCGTAACATGCTTTGGTTAACTAGTTATGCTTTTAAGTCAGTTTCACTACCTGGATGGTGGGGATACATGCGAAACTATTACGATGGTAGACAGAACTATGAACCCTTTTATGTACTTGCTTTGTCTTTTATAAACATATACCCAGGAAATCCGACTGCTATTTACTTTGCCGTTAGTTACGCTTCTACAGAAAGCAAGTTAACTGGTCAGCCGTGTATTGTCACATTACCCAACCACTTTTGCTGAAAGCACTAGACATTGTAGCAAGTTCTTTTACAGACAGTGATATATCTGGAGTAATCATCAGACTGGGCGGATTTCATCTTTTCATGAATTTCCTTGGTTGCTTAGGAAAGTTTATGGAAGGTAGTGGGATTGAAGAAATGTGGACTAATGTTTATGGAAAATCAACAATTCCTTACCTTATGTCAGGACATGTTTACGCAGGTCTTATAGAGCTCACCTGATGACCCAGGCAGCGTTGATGTTACTGCTGTTGGAAGATGTTTATCTCTTTAAGATATGATTGAAAACGAGTTCAGGGATATTCACAACCAAACATCAAACAAACAAAAAACTGTTGAAGACGCCATGACAGAGTGTAAAACAAACGAAATAATGACGAAACTAGAAGAAGTGTGTGAAGGTTTGGTTAAAACTAGCAGAGCTTCAAAACTGTGGATACAAGAGTTTAAATTGGCAAATTTGGTTTTAGACTTTATTCTGGCAGAGAGAATCGGCGATTGGAATTTGCACATTAATACAATCGAGCAAATAATACTGCATTTTTATGATGCCGGTCATTTGCTCTACGTATAAGCCGCACAAATTCACTCAACAAATGTTGAGTTTACAAACAAAGATGTCGAATGAAGACTTCGAAAGGTTCGCCAATAAAGGTTTCTTTACAGTTTGACGTACGGATGGATTTTTTTTACCGGTAACTAGTTGACGAGCTATTTGCTTTTTTTTGATACAAAGATTTAAAGAGGACTGTAAACTCTAATTATGATTATTATTAAAATTTATGCAAATGCTTACTTAGGTATATTTTTAAAATTGACAACCCTCGAACCTTGAAAACATTACTTAACAATAATATAATACCTTCAAGGGAGGTCTTGCCTGAATTTATTTGGAACACTAAAACCGGGCATTTCGGATCAATTCCCCAAAATTTTACTATATATTCGGCCTTAGCGTATACCCAGTGACGAAACATGTCACAATCATTTTATAATAAACTATAAAAATAAACTCTAGTTTAGGTTTTTTATCCTAAGAATAAAACCTAGCATCTAGCTTTAAAATTACTTTAATGCAAAAATAAAATGTATACAGATAAACATTGTAACGGCACAATAAATTTTAAATAATCAATTGATCCATCGGTTTCCTTAAATTAAAATTAAACTAAAACTCTCTACTTCATTAACTCAAATTCTAAGGTTCATTTATCCTCATTATAGGGGATATTTTCCTAATCCAAAATAAAAACTAGCTCTTATGCAGAACTGATATCTGGGAAAATTAAATTGTTTCGCCCCCGGCATAATATTTCATATATTTAATAATTAACATATTTCTTAGCTTAATTATAGCACTCAAATTTATTAACTTCCTCCCCTTTAAGTTTCCAACTACATTTATGGCTTCAAGCCCTATATCATCCTTCCTGTTATGAAATCTCACAAATCTTCCACCCAACTACTAAAATCCCTCATCAAAAAATCTAAATTTCAATTTAATTCCTATTCACTCTAATGATATTCTAGTGCCCTACGACTCAATCATCTACTTATTCTATCTTACAACCCATGGCTCAAAAATATCTATACAAATTTTATATGAAAATTATTTCAGTACTCGAGACAGCTATAAAGAATCACTTTAAACAATATTAAGTCATGGAACGTACTCACCGCGTAAATGGGAATAAAAATCAACCCTGTATCTTTCTTTACCATCGCTCACACAGGCATTCCAACCACACTTGTCCGCGGGTAACCGCCATTTTAAGAAACCCTAATTCACTCCCCCGTAAATTACACTCAACTCCTACATTTACTCTGATTTTATTTAAAAGAAACCCTTGACATTACCGCCGCTGCAGGTACTGCCCAGCTCGAGGCCGGCTGAGTGACCATTGTCTCAAGACACGTATTTTTTTTACCGCTCCCCGACTTCGTTGCAGAGGCTGTGGAACCCTAAACTTGCGAATCTAGCATTCCTCTATCAACTATGTTTCAAATGATCCGTTTTGAACTGCAACTTGTTCAGTTAGTTTGTTTATAATTTCAACATGCCCAGGGCCTAGATAATTATGCATATTCTGATTATATTTACGAGCGCTTAAATTATTTGTTGTGGAGATTTTTCATAAACTTTTTGAGATCCAACGCAGTAAATTATTTACATCTTCTCTGAACATTTATGTATAGAGAAATTTCATAAAACTAGATATCTAAACAGGTAAGCACCTTGCTTACACTGGACGGATATGACCATTGAGCAGACATTGATGAGATCATCAAAATCCATTGGTGACCTTACTTATTGACAAGGATTAAGCGAGATAAATGGACCACCAACAAAGGCCCATTATGATACAAAGTTGCAGACCCAGTATGCAGACATCCGAGTCAGCAGGATCAAAAGTTACCTTGGAAAACTACGCAGTAAAGTGTGGGAAGCTGCGTCGACATAATACAAGACACATCTAAACACAATAGTGCTACGCCCTAGGTGATACGTTATAAATAGACAACTCGCCTTCAGCGAGGTATTCATCCCTGTTTCTTGCTTTAAACTCTGCACTTCGTGTGCTCAAGTTATTATGTACACTTATGCTGATATTTGTATTTGTCATTATTTTATATATGTATTTTTTATCTTAAGGGATAATTGTGTTAATCAGTAAATAAATTGTTTTAAAAATTCAAACGTCTTAACCGTAAAGTTAAGTGGCGCAGTCGTTTGTATTGGTTAAACAGTCAAAAGAACATTGATTTTTAAACGTATCGACGCCTAATAACCGATTCGAGCCAAGTAGACCCAAGTAGAAGTAAAAGCGATAGCCAAGCAGCCAAATGGCAGTAGAAGTCGTTATATTAATGTAAGTTGTTAGCTACTATTCCATTTTCCTGCATTTTTTATATGTGTTATATTGATATATAGTGTATCTCTGATTCAGAAGACGAATCACAATGTTTAGTAAACTTTGAGTATAGACTTAGATCAATCAGTATCAGCGATAATATTGTAACACAACACTTTGTAAGTGAAAGTAGTCATAGTAGCAACATGGCAGACCAATTTAAAGAATTTTTCCTTAAGGCAATTCCTAAATTCGATGGTAAACCAGATAACGTAGGTAATTTCTTAAAATCTTGTGACCTGGTTAGAGAACCAGTTTTATACAGCTAATGAAAATCTTTATATGAACCATTTCTTGTTAAATTTCATACAGACAAAATTAACTGGACAAGCACGTCTCATAATAAACACCAAGATAATAAACTCGTGGCTAGACCATAGGAATGCATTTGTGCAGAATTTTACGGATCAAAGAGATGACACAGGTATCCTCGCGGAAATGCTTACATTGAAACAAAGGAACTGTGAAGATGCACTTGCATTTTCAAACCGCTGTCGACATATAGAACAGTTATTCATCTCTAACTTAATCGTTAACGAGAACGAGGCAGTACGGGCACTTAAAATGACAAACCAAAATCAAACGTTAAAGGCATTTTTGGGTGGATTAAGGAATCCAATGGGGATGGTCTTAAGGTCCACCAACACGCAGTATATAGAACATGCACTGAAATTAATATTTTCAGAAGAAAATTTAGATTATAGGGACAAGACAATAAATAGATCAACTTTTAATCAGAATTAAAATGACGAACATAACAGATCTTTCCAAAAACAAAGTGGTCCAAACTTTAATAGCGTCCAATTCCAAAGACCGGTTCAACAAAATCATAGACCTTTTCAACAACGAAATAACTTTCAGAATTTCCAGCCCAGGTTCGGTTTAGAATTTTGTCTTTTTAACTTTAGCGACCAGTACAGTGGACTCCTAGGTATAGAGTTTCCCTCATTAAACGAAGCGAAAATAGATTTTAAAAATCAAAAGTTGTATATAGGAAACAGATGCATAGAGATCAAATTCCCAAACGAAAATAATTATAATCAATCGAAATCAGAAAGAGCCAAAGCAGATAGCTCAATATTATTAGAAAATCAATTTAATGTAACCAATGAATATGTCCACAAATCTGCGAGCCTATTTAACAGTATACTAGACGCAGATATTACGTTTAATCAGGATGAACCCGAGCAATATTACATAATATGTATGTATACGTATGGTAAGCATAACGGCGGACAGCAAAAGAATTACTCTCTTACAACACCAGACAATTATAAGCACATATCGCATAACACGTTAGTTAAACAGAAACCGATGAGTCATCAGAATAACAATCCGAATGCAATACGGATGAATATTAATATTACTATTACGAGGTACAATCAAAATAAACACAGGATACCTGAACTATGAGGAAAAACAAGTATTATTAGATTTATTATCAGAATATCACGATATATTCTTAAACAAAGACGAATCGTTAACACACACCAAGGTAATAAAACATACGATACGAAGAACGGATGACATACCAGTGCATTCAAAATTATATAGATACCCTTACGTCCATAAACCGGAGGTAGACGGACAGATAAATGATAGACAAGAAATTATTAGAAAAAGTCACAGCCCATATAGCTCACCTATTTGGGTTATATCCAAGAAGATGGACAAGTCAAACAAACAGAAATGGACAATTGTGGTAGAGTACCGGAAGCTAAAAAAACAATACCAGACAGACACCCAATTTCCAAAATAGACTAAATATTAGACAAAATTAGAAGAGCACAATACTTTTCGACTATTGATTTAATATCAGGATATCACCAAATTGGAATGGACCCCAGGGACATAGATAAACCAGCGTTTACAACGGATACAGGCCACTGGGAGTTTACCCGAATGCCGTTTGATTTATAAGGGGATCCAGCAACGTTTTCCAGGCCAATGCAGAACGTATTACAGGGCCTAATAGGTAAAACATGCCTTGTATATATGTATGACGTCGAATTATTCTCTATGTCACTACAAGAGCACATAGAAAAATTAAGATTGGTATCAGAACGTTTTAAACAAAGCAATTTAAAGATACAGCTCGATACAAGTTATTTTCTTAAAAAGGATTTTAGGACATGTGTATATGGCTGTAATTGGATGGTTTGAAGAACTCAGAGAAACATTTTATGAGGAAGCTGAAAGAATGTTTGGTGTGTTGTTCTCATTGTAAATGTGCTATTGGTGAGTGATAAATTTCAGTGTATATATTTTTTCTATGTTTTCAGTTTTCCGCACAATACAACTAATAGTACCTGGTTATGTTCATAAAACACTATTGTTGTCTGTTCTTTAGATTCCTATTAAAATTAGGTGTTTAGTAAGAACATTGGTTTCACCATATGTCCAGTCCGTAGGCCTGGAAAAAAGGCTTTATATAAAAATATATATATATATTTTTATATACTTTTAGACAATGTTGCCAACATATAAAAACCAGATAATTAAACATGAATGGCATCGGGAGAACTTTGAAAACTGAAAAACACAGAATTTCAAAGCTTTTTGCATTACTTTTTAATATCTCCGAAACAGTTCACCTTAGTACTTCTTTTATTATAAAAAAATGTATAATTTAAAAGAATACTTATAGCGCGCTTTATATTCTTTCTATAAAAACCTCCTGAGAATAAATTTGTAGGCCATCTATTTCCCTTTAAAATATTATATAATTAAAGACGGAATATAATGGAAAAAGTCCTACAATTTTGTAGTTTTAGTTGTCAAAAGTTATCCCGAGTTCGGCCATCTTAAATAATTTGGTTTTTGCATGTTGGTACGATTGTCCACAAATACAGCAAAAAATCTATTACCTTATCTTTTGTAAAGCAAAATGTGTCTACGAACTGGACTAATACCGCTATTATTGAAATTTATAATATCTGTGTTAAGGGTAGTTAGGATTTTTTACAAAAAAATGTAAGCCAATAACCTTACTTAATTTTTGTTTATGTTAGCCCAAATCAGATTACAAAACTGTACAGTGAAAATGCATTACAAAAGCAAATGATGAAAAGCCTATATGTTAGTAAATGATGAGGACCTGTTCTTGATATCAATTATTATACTTTTTTATTTGTCATTATTTTGCTGATTATTTCATTACATATTAAAACATATCCTCCACATTAGTACGTATACCTAGTAATCAGTAGCAATATTATTAGATTTCTGGCACTACGCACCAATTGCTGCAATTAACAATTCAATTTCTAAATTTGTTTTGGCTAGTTTCAGTTGTTGTTAATATCATTTACCAGTATGTATATGTTGCGGTTGAAATTAAAACATGGTGCATTTCCATTAAAATATTTATAGGTATATCATTAATAGAGTGTATATTTATGCATGTTATAAAACCAGTACCTATAAGAGAAATAATAGTTAACATTTACATGTGCTTTTTTGGCTATTCTGGTTTCTAATGAAATACAATCCTAGTTGATATAAAGTTCGGGGCGCAGCAAGTGCGTTATGGTAATGAATTTTCATTAAATGCTTCAAATTTGAAAAACTCAATTTTATATAAACTTGGAAAGTTGAATTTTAGTATGTAGTAAGGTCTTTACCGAGGAAACATATCAACCAAATTTCACTAAAATACCTTTGTGGGGAACAAAAAATGTTTCGTAACAAAACTCAAAATTTTCTCGGAAAACGTTTTCCTATTTTCCTGGCTAACAAAGCCATCCAAGCCATTAATCAAAGAAATGTACTTACCGACTCCAAATCTGTTAATTACTTTTAGAATATATATATATATATATATATATATATATATATATATATATATATATATATATATATATATATATATATATATATATATATATAACTCAAAAAGTAATTAACCGACTTTGATGAAACTCCGCAGGTACCTTTCTTTTATTAATAGCTTGGATGAGTTCGTTAGCCAGCCCGATGGGTCTAGTTTTTTCGAGAAAAAAAACTCTTCCGAAAAAAATGTATCTTAAAAATACAAATCTATTTTGATGAAATTTGACAGATATGTTCCCCTTGCAAAGCCCTTACTACGTACAAAAATTCAACTTTCTAAGCTTATAGGAAATTGAGTTATTCAAATTTGACGCATTTAATAAAAATCCGCACTTGCAAAATTTTAGCGATTTGTGCTCAACATATTAATTAACTAAGTCGTTATGCTTAAACGTCGTTAATGGAACAATTACAATCATTTACGTGAATTCGAAAGGGGGCGCATTGTTTGTGTGTGGAGATCCGGTTTACACACACACACATATATATATATATATATATATATATATATATATATATATATATATATATATATATATATATATATATATATATATATATATATATATATATATATATATATATATATATATATATATATATATATATATATATATATATATATATATATATATATATATATATATATATATTAGTAATGAATATGAGCCATGTAACATCAGACAAAAAAGTGTGTAGAATTACTAACAAATATAACGACCTTACTATACGCTGGATATAACATACGTTTAGGAATTGTGTACGTCATATGCTCATTTATTAAAGAAGAAAAGCTATTAAATAAGGCAACACAAAACTAGTTGAGTTATTTAATTTTAAGTTTTACTAATATTATTGTATTTATCACCATTACTAGGTGACATATATTTAATTTAAATACCATATAAACTCGTCTGTTTGTCCTAGTGTTGAAACCCTTCTCTCCGCGGTCCAGTTGTAGTGTCAAAGTCGTTTTGAAGGACCCCTAGACGTAAACATATGTGTCCCTGTCTCATCTCCAAATTTGAGAAAATAATAATAGTGATTATAGTGTTGTACACGTAAATTGTGTTGTCTATACTGGTTGCACCGGATATACGAATTCGTCACATATGTTGAACCCGTGGCCAAATGAGAAGATTGTCGAGGCCAATCAAATAAAAAAAGGTTATATACGGGAACGGTGTAAGACGAAAACAAATAAATATAATGGGAAACTTGCGGTAATAGGTAAACACACGGGAGTGCTGTGGCTGAAAAATTAAGGCTAGGAGGAATTAATGTAAGAGAAGGGAGGCACATGGACATTCGTGGAAAAATGGGATATTTAGTACCAGTACAATACTTGAGAAGTACCTGAGAGAAGACACTATACACGGAATGGACGAACCTATACAACATTTAGGCTAAAGGCAAAGTCGCCCTGTCGCAACTATGACCGTGTCTGTCATTGATGCTATCTAGAAGATAGTGCAACTACACATATCCTGGGGCAAACACTTATAGCGTTTATAATCTACTACCAGGAATGTGTACAAAAATTTGCAATTAATAGGAATACCTAAGACAAGAAGGAAAAACTTACGCATGCTGAAAGATGCACAGGTACTAGACAATTTTAGAGAATAAACATATAGGAACATCTGAACGGTGGAATAGACTACCCGTCCTATCATTTCCACAAAGGAGTAGGCATACCAGAAAGCAATGTATTTTCTAACAATATTGCTCCATGCATCTCTGTTCTGACATTATTTTTTTGCGTCTCCCACATTAATACATCTCCGCATGCACACTCTTCTAAGATACAAACATCAGACATGATTGTTCTTTCCTATATAGCCCACAACATCCAAACAAGCTGTCCTAGACCTGCCACGACCTCTCTTACCCACCACTAAATGCTATTTGTCATTCTATTATACATTCGCTCTCTTACCCTAAACCATCCAAGCACACTCCTCTCATATTTTACCCTTAATAGACTTTTTCACATTACATTCGTTCATAACTAATTCATTTCCAACTTTCTTGTTTTACTTGCCACTAGTTTCAGGTTGTCTATTTCAACAGCAATTACTTGCTTTGCCTGACACATCCAATATTTACACCTATATAGCACAGTTGGTATAAGTACGCTGTTATATACAGCGACTTTGGCTTTTTTAGATATACACTCACTCCTAGCTACAGTTGTCCTAGCTCCCAGCTTTCTTTCACATGTATTCATATTACTTTATATCTTATCATCTATCTTCCATCCTCCATAAATATCTAAATTCCTTTACTTTATCTACCAGACTACCATTCATCCAGATACTGCAATTACTTGTTCTACCCTCTTTATCAAACACCATAAATTTAGTCTTCTCTGCGTTCACACGTAGATTTACTTTTATTTGTTACTGTCTAACGTCCGCTGCATTTCTCTTTCAGATTTACTAAGTAGTGTTTTATCATCGACGTAGAGAAACAACTTTACCTAAGAAGCGCTAATTTGCACGTCTTTTGTCCCCGAGCAGACTTCTTTTATACACTTGTTCATGAATATGTTATAAACCATAGAGACATCACACATACCTGCTTAAAATAGTTACTTAGCTTTAGTTAGTTAAATAGCTACTTAGCTACATTACTTTTCACACATGCCCTAGTGTCATCATTTAGCAATTAAATAGCTCGAATTAGCATCGTACATACCATATTTCTTCACAATACACCACAGCTGTTGCATACTTCAGTATCATATACTATAATATACTCAACTATACTATATTATACTGTACTATCCTGTACTGTACCGTACCGTATCGTACCCTACCGTACCATAATATACCATACTATACCATACTATACCATACTCTGCCATACTATACCATACTATACTATACTATACTATACTATACTATACTATACTATACTATACTATACTATACTATACTATACTATACTATACTATACTATACTATACTATACTATACTATACTATACTATACTATACTATACTATACTATACTATACTATACTATACTATACTATACTATACTATACTATACTATACTATACTATACTATACTATACTATACTATACTATACTATACTATACTATACTATACTATACTATACTATACTATACTATACTACACCATACCATACCATACCATACCATACCATACCATACCATACCATACCATACTATACTATACTATACTATACTATACTATCCTTTGTTATCTAAAATTTTATAGTATGTCTGATACAATAAGTCTAGTAGGACTTGTGCTGTATAAAATGACATAAACAGGGTTCTTCGAAAAGTACTTAAGATTGACATTCCTAAATTAGAGATACTTCAAATTTTGACATACCATACGAGATTTACATGCTTGCCACTTTCTCTGCCATCTAACATTTCCAATCGCTGGCTATATTTACTAATAAGCTCAGCAACTCCTTCATTATTTTCACCATCTCCTTATCAAGTCTACAAACATTCAAAATACTTTCTTTCCAACATCAACTATTTCTCAACCCTGAGAAAATTTGCTTAGTATAGTCTCTTTCTGTCGTAAACCAACATTATGAATGCTATTTTATATAAGAGCAAAATAAATTATTCAACTTTAAAAGAAAATTATGTGGCTGCTCGGCGCAGAACATGAGATCTAACGCAATTCTGAAAAACATGTTGGTTCATACTTTATAATTTAGGTGGTGTCAAACATGCAAATAAAAACTGAGACCCGGTTAACTTCATTAATTAATAAATAGTAATGTTATATAAGCCACAATGATCGTAAGTTATTGTGATAGATTGAAGCAGTTATGAATGAAATTTTTGAATTTAAATAGAGTTCCAGATGAACAATGTACTTAACTATGGTGTCTTCTGTGGTGCTTCTAGGATTAACTGGACAGGAGAGGCCTGGCGCTACTCAGGGCTCTCGAAACTTCTGGATATATTGTTATTGTGGGGACCACTCACGGCTGGCTAAACCACTGGATTGATTTCAGCAGGTGCTTCTGCATGGCATGGCGTCGAATGGGGCCCCCATAATGATGTTGAATGGGGATGCCAAAATCGTGATAATGAACGTGTCCCTCCATAAGCGATGATATTGAGGCTCTCCAAACGGGTGATGTTGAATAAGGCCCTCCAAACGATGGTCTTAAGGTGCTTCCACAATGCTGATGTAGACTGGGCCCTCCTAAAAATAGTTGACTCCGTCTAAGTACATTGTTATATTTGAGGTTATTCATGTGCGATATGCTTGTTGGGTATCCACGTTAAGAACAAAGTTAATCTGTATTAATTATTTATTAATAATGAAACTGTACGAGAATACCGTCACAAGCTATCACAAAACAAGAAAAGAAGCATTAAACAGAGCAACCACATAAGCATTTATCATCCATTGTTACAAAGCAAGCGGGCATATAAGATAGCAAAGTATTTAATCTTACTCACCTCATATGAGCGTGCTGTTCCTAACATTTTTACCGTTGTTGAAATTGTGTTGCAAAAGAGATCGAACGGAAGGGTGCAGGGCTTTATAAAGAGTTTTGTTAACTTGTCTAGCGAAAAAAGAAACCGGCTACCAACTGTCGCGATTCAGTCGATATTCACGAACGACACCAGAGAATGTGTAAAAAATATGGGCATGAATTTAAGCCGTTATATTATAAAGTTTATTGGGTAGCAAAGTAGTAAATTTCATTGACTAAGAAAATAATAAATTTTATTGACTAAGAAAATAATAAATTTCATTGACTAAGAAAATAATAAATTTTATTGACTAAGAAAATATGATCATGTACCAATGAACGTTATAATGGGAACATATAAGTTGTAAAACGTGTAAAACGTTACGATTTTAAAAAAATCCTTCCGTCGGTTGTCTCACTCGTTCCATGCATACTCTTCCAAATAGCTTTCCCACAACACTTATCGTTCCGCAATTTTTGTTTACTCAGAAAAATGCTTGGTTAAATCGTTTATAAAATTTGGAAAAAATAAAAATAAAAAATTACACCTGGCTCTATAAGTAACATTGTGGTTGCAAAAAAGTAAAGACATATAGAAAAGATGTGTATACCCATAGTTATATTTCACAAGCTGTTAGAGATACTTAGGTTATTAAATATGTTATTTTCAAGTTTGATCTGCCATTTGTCATTTATATATGAAAAGCAATGTAACCTTGGTTCTTCCCATACAATACATCTTTTTGCCTATGAAATTTGATAAATTATGTTTCTCATAAAAACACGTTTAGTCTTATGCTTTCTTTTGCTCCCCTGGTGGAAAACAATACAAGGTTTTAGATGTATTTAACTCAATTTTCCATTAAGCTATAAACTTAAAATTTAGTATGTAGTATAGCTTCTATAAGGCCAATTGTGTTCAAAATCTCATCAAAATAACTCTAGACATTTTCCCGAATAAAAGTTAAATTCTTCCCGGGACTGATCTGATCGGGCTGGCTAGCGAACTTATCTAAGTCATTTACAAAAGCAGCCTGACAAGTTATCAATTTGGTATTTGTTCTTGGTTAATCACTTTGACGTGGTCGTTAGGCCACCACGAAAAAACCGGTTTTCCGGGAAAAAAACGTTTATTTGTATCTCCGAAACTAATAACGTGGTTTTTATTAGACTTGCCGCGCATGTTTCCCATGTAAAAACTTCACTATGTACCTTCTATAACTAAATATTTTATTTTAATAGGGAACTGAGAAGTTGAAATAATTTACGAAAATTTGCTAACATAAGACATTTGCTTCACCTAAACTCATTTTATTTATCATCAAACGGAGAAGGCATCTGTAAACCCCTCACATTGCTCGTTCTCCAAAACATCAATTATGACAATCATAGTCAGGTGTGTGATGACAAAACGTCATCGCCTTTAGACTGTGATGATTGTAAAAACCTATTAATAATGGCGTGTATTAAATGTACGCGGCTTGTATCTATATTATGTATGTCATCTGCATGCCGTAACGTCAGAGAGAGAGAGAGAGAGAGAGAGAGAGGGAGACTACTAAGCCTAAGTTAATTATTTCACGCTATTTTTCGTAATTATTTTGCGTTTTGATGTCTGGAATTATTTCATATAATTCCATATTATATTGATGTGTATGTAGAGGACATTTTGCAAGGAAACGCAATGAATTATCAAGTATGCATAATTACACTAGTTCTCTCGTATCTAGTTGCTTCCTCACACTAACATTTTAAAGGACTAATCTGGCAATAATTTAGTTTAGACAGCTACTGATGAAGACAACTTTGTTGTAAAAAAAAGTCAACGCATAACTGTATGTTGCTATTTTTGTGTTTTTTGAGCGATGCTGCCTTTTGTTTTAGTTTCAATTCACAGTGCTCAACCTCGATCTTTTAACTACTTACACATGCTCTCGTATATTTACCGGGGTTCGAACAGAAACATTACTAGAGAACGGCAGAAATGCTTTAAAAGGCTCGCTTAAAATACGTTAACTAAATTTTCGATAACGTTATAAACTAGAAGTTAGGTAAGTATTATAATTTCTATAGAAGCAATTCATCTACAAATATACATCAAAATAAATAAGTTTGTCATTTTCTAAGATATAGAATATACCAGTAAAATTAAAAAATGTTCCTAGAAAACTGTGCCGATTTTTCTGGCCAACAAATTTATTCAAGCTATTTACAGAAATAACATATGCGCCAAGTTGTATTAAAATGGGTTAATTATTTTTTGAGTTATCGATGTATAAATAAACATTTTAACTGACGTGGAAATGGATTCTAGGGGTACTAATTAGCGCTCGTTAGACGAATTGTTTAAAAAAAATTGAATTGCATAAATCATATTGGGAGTCAATACAAGAAGGTTGTAGGTAGATAGAGGAAAACGCAAATGTACGTAGAAAATATGAAAAGCTTAAAATGGTGATTAGGCAAAACATAGCAACGCGAAAGAGTCGCGGATGCAGAGACAGTGAAGCAATATAAAAGTACATAAAAATGTAATTGCCGTATAACTTAGGTACCATGGACATAAAGACATCTAGGACAACCATACAAATGCATTACCCGAAAGAAGTATCTTATGAAACACTGGAAATCCTGTAAAATTGCATCACGTAGGATGGTCATAAGTCTAGCTCACTGGGCTCTTCCATCTCAAGAAAATAATTTGAGAAATGCTCAAAAGATCCTAAAACAGAGAAAACTCTCGGGTAGACGAAACCACCGAAAAACATGAAGAACTACCATGTGATGGCGAGATGTCAATCATTGGGATAGCCGCCGAGTGACTGTATGAAAAGTAAAAATGTTATCATTACAAAAACAGTGATCCCCAAGGATTCAAACAGCATGGATCTGCAAGTGTAGGAGTTATGTGACGAAGATTCTGTTACTCATAGTGCACAGTAAAAAAAAGTAACAAAAGTGGAAATTACCTCTCAAGAAATTATACATATGACACTTAGGCAATTAGAAAAAAAAACTTGAGAAGGACTGGCGAACCTTTGTAACTTTCGTATACATGGAAAAAACATCCCATCATGCGGATTGAAGAATATTGCTTTGTTTTGAAGAGAACAGAACTAGACTGGAGAGATACACGTATACAGAAATCAAGACGCCATAATTGGCAATAACTAATTTACAGGTGAAGACAGAATTAGAGCATATGTGCGACAATGCTGCCCGTTATCGCTTAGATTCAATAAATGGGTTAAAGGAGTCACAACAAGCTGACAGTTATTCATTTGTATAAAAGTTATGCGCCGATAATAAGTATAACCCTAACAGGAGAAACATACAGAGAATTGCAAATGATACACGGTATGGTAAAAAGAATATTAAGAACGGGTACAATTGCAAAGATGGATATAAAGTTACCATCTGACAATTCAAAGGTAATGCAATGTTTTATCAGGGATGATGGTAGCAAATAATTTAAAAAATTGAAGAGAAAGTCAAGGCTTAACTTGAGTAGAACGTGCAGACCTGTGCTTGAAAACATGCGTGGCCACTATTAATAAATATACGCTGAGCAACAACCTCACAGAAGAATCAAGCTTAACAGCTAGAGGCTGAATCAGTTACCTGTAAAACCTAGACATGTTTAGTAGAAATGCTGTCAGACAATAGTAAAAACCAAATAAACTATGTAGGTACTCTACATTATCGTTGCTCTAGGAGCGGTGCAAATTTTATCTGATAGAAATCGTTATATATTAAAATTGGGGGTTTTAAACACATTCATCCAACAAGGTCTCTGTATGTAGATGGGTGCGTCGTTAAACGATAAGTTTTATTGTTCCTTTGCACTCATAGCAGAATGTATCTAACTCGAAGTTACCACATCAACATAAGATGAAACTTCGCCTTAGATTAAGCTTGTGATGAAGCTCTTAACTGTAATGTAGATGCGTCAGCGCTCAACTTGTTCACAAGTCTGTTAACTTTGATAACTCAGGAACCTTCGCATCCCTATCCATTTTGCATGCATGCCATTTCCAATTCTCTTCTTAATTGCAGAACTGCACTGTCTGCCTAATTTATACAATTCCCATCTGGAGTTTGTACTATATGCACTCATCTTTTGAAGCCTCGGTGTTGAGTATCCTAGAAGTGGATCCCGCAGAAAATTTTCCTAAAATTAATATTACAAGGAGCTTATTACAAACAATACTACCCCGAAAGACACACAAAGTATGATTAATGGCTTTGTGCACTCTGCATTATTAAATATAACAATCAAAAATCTGTATAATATTAATACATGGTCATTCACGGTGAGTGACCTAATAGAATGTTTCTGAATGCGTATCGAAGCCTTGAAAATTTGCTCGTAACGGTTTTAAAGGATGCTCTATCTGACGGTAATAATTTTCAAAATCTCCGACGACCAACTATACCGGAAACTGATACAAACTTAGTTATTTTAAAAAGGACATCCCTAGACTTTATTGCATTTTCAAACTTCTGGGTGATTTATAAGTTGACCTTTTTAACATTTTCTATATCTATGTTCAATATTTTTGGAGATATTTAATTTTTTTCGAAAATCGTTGTTACAACTGCAATGGTTTTGAAGTTAATATCTCTTGGCATTCGGGTTTAGGGAGTTAAATTTTCACACTGGGTAGTATATTAATATCAGGTAGTATCAGGTAGTATAAGGCAAGATTAAAAAGTTGCCTATCTTGCCATGAAACAAATGCGCTGTCACCGCAGTTGTTTGCTGTGAGGTTGTTGTAACTGTTTAAAGAGCATCTGTCAAGTTATGTGTAAATCAATTCATTTTTGTGAAGTCCTATACCGTCGAAAATAAGTGACTTAAAAGTGGAACAAATAAGCGTGTTGAGGTTTTTGGCAAAAAAAAGGCAGTCGGCAAAGATAATTATACACGAACGTATGACTGTTGTATGTGTTAACAATTGTTTCTCATATTTTCGAAGGAAATTCTAGTCAATCAGTTGAAATATGTCAGAGAATACGTTTAAGATGAACCTAAAAGTGGCCGACTTGTGGAGGTAAGTACCGCAGAAAACATCAATAAAGTGTAGGAAATGATGTTACAGGATCGACGAATCAGTTTTAATTATTGCCCATAAATCTTGCATGAAGGCGTGGGAATAAATAAATTGTCAGTGCGTTTGATTTCGTGTAAAGAAGTTGTGTAGGCAAGAAATTTACAAAAAAAAAACTTAGCAGCTAGAGATCCAGACTAAGACCTTTTTTAGTAAATTGCAAAAGACGATGAAACGCGGGTGTTTCACTGGGATCCTCCAACAAAACAAACAGTCGAAGTATATTCACCTTCAACGAAAAAAAGTCGATGCAGCAAGTGCGTTATGGCAGTGAATTTTTATAGAAATGATCTGGCACCACATAGGTATTTTATTATTTCTTTTCTTATAACATACAAATCTAAATTTTGGTGTATAGTTTACTTTTTATATCATACACCTACCTACCAAATTTGGTTATCACTGTTTTGCTTTTAAACACAAACTTTGTTCGAAAGGAAACTCAAAATTTTCCCGGGACACCTCGTCGATTTTCCTGACTAAAGAACCTTTCCAAGGAAGGTACCTGCCAAATTTAATTAAAATCGGTTCATTATATTTTGAGTTATCGGTGTGATACATATATATATATATATATATATATATATATATATATATATATATATATATATATATATATATATATATATATATATATATATATATATATATATATATACATACAAAAACTGCAACTGACCCTGGATATGGGTTCTAAGGGTCCTAGTTAGCGCTCAGTTGGAAAAAAATTTTAAAATTCAAAAGTCGGGATAGCCTCATTAGTTTTTTTTTTCAAAAAAAATCACTAAAAGTTAACGCAGCCAGTTCGTATGTTAGCGGAATTGCATAAAAATTTTCAATCTTTTTAACCCGATTTTCCATACAGCTGGAATTCCCAGTTTGGTACACAGTAAAGCCTCTAAAACAGCATTATGTGTAACAAATTTAATAAAAGTAAATTACTTTCGAGGTACAAATATGTTTTGGAGAAAACGTTTTTCTTCAGGAAAACCGGTTTGATTAAGTTGGCTAACGAATCTGTCCAATAGATTAACAAAGGGATAATTGTTGTTCGTTTTGTGAATAGCTTGTAAAAGTTTGTTAACCAACCCAATTGAACCAGTTTTTCTGTGAAGATTTTACATAATCTATGGGATATTTTTGTGTCTTCAATAATAACAAAACTTCAAACATAGGTTGTCTTTATAGAGATGATAATACATACCATACTTTTAACGATAATTGCTTAAATTGCTGAAAAATCGCTAGAAAAATATCACCACGAAAACTCATTTCGAAGGTCATATTAAGACTACTTGTAACGCATTAAACTTGTAAAGCTAGATGTATATTCATCGTAATTAGAAACGCAGACCGGTTTCTCTCCAATTGGAGCTCGTTAGTGCGCTCTACTAATCACAGCGAGAACACACCTACAAAGTACTACCATAGCAATAAACTTATGAAAAAAAAACATAATAAGTAGGTACAAACAAGGGCAAATGTTTATAGGAAGCGTATGTAAAATCAGAGCTTCCTAGAACCTGCCACTCTGCTAACCATAAAACGCACACGCTATTATAGACTGCTATAGGTGCCCATAAAATAGAAGATACATCTTTCAACGTCAAGAGAAGTCAGAAGTCATTAACGAAAATTCACTAAAAACTATGTGTTTATAAACATTCGACAAATAGTTTTTAGCAAAATTAGCAAAAAAGCTCTATGGCACGAAAATTCGATTGAATTTTTATTGCACGAACATTCCATCTAAATTTAACGAATATTCCATTGACTTTTTATTGCAGCAAAGTATGCGAAAAGGTTCCTTGACAAATAGTCATTAAAACTTTATTCCCTGGTTACGTCTATCGTAACATTTTTCTTACGAAAGTCTGTCATAGATAAGTTTAGCTCAAAATAGTGTATATACCTAATTGGTAATGAAATGTAATCAAACTTAAGCTAATGCCTTAAAAAACCATTGTAATTAAACATGTTTTCTATGCTGAGTATATTTATTTTAGGTGTAATAAACTATAACTAACTTTTATTAATTTTTTTTCAGGTAAGTGACCCTACCATGTTTGGTAATATATTATGGCATACAATTACCAGCAGCATTGAAAATTGGGTTTTCTGTATCGAATCGTAAGTTTTAATATCCGTTTTTTTTAAATTTAGACAAGTTTGGTTTAATTTGAATGACTCATAGGTCTACTCATTATATTTTGTTGTTTTTTTATAGATGCCTAATAAACAACCCAATTATTCAGTTTTGAATGTTACTGTTAATTGTTCATTTTTAACACCCCATGTTTCTTGGTCCTGAATACAACACATAATTAGGGTATCTAAAACTTCCAGTTAATAAACCCACTACACCTCCAATGCTTTATCTACAAGGGCTTTTCTAAATAGATTCATTAATTATCGTGGAACGGAAAGGATACGGAAAACCTTTTTGCCTGGCTCTACAATTGCTTATTTTGGAACCGGTTTGGCCTTAATTCTCTTTAAATTGACACTTGCTTGAGAAATTTGCTCTGGTAGTTTTAAAGATAATTGTCTTACTGTCTAACAGCATTAAAAATGTAGATATTTGAAGGGCTGGCTGTTTACACGATGTTTTGTAAATTATCTCATTGACCGATTATTTACACATATGCTTAAAGTAACTGACTGGTGTGCAATGCTAAATATTCTGTTCGCATTTTTACGGACTGCCTGTAACATTTCTGGTGCCAACATTCTTGGATCATTCTGTATCTTATAACTTTTAAATTCTTGGTTTGTTGTCTTTAACGAAGTTACTACCTATAATATGAATTCCAAGCACACCCCTCCATATATTTAATTTCTGAGGTCTCTGGGAATGACGTGTCCTATAAAGATGGGGCTTTTCATTTGGTCAATAGCTGCAATTAGCAAAGAAATTTAAAAAAATATATTTTTTTACTTGCAATTGTAATTATTGACTGCGCCGGAAAGATCACGTTCATCGGAGAAACAGATGCCGTAGAGGTAGAGGGTACAGAGATTTTCTAATAAATTATCTGGAAATTTAGTTCGACAATCATAATCATCTTCAGTAGAGATAATGTATGGTCTGGAACGAGCGGCGGCAGCGGCAAGCTCGAGGCCAGACATTTTCAAGGTCAGAGACATAATCAAGGCCAGAGTCAAATTAAATCCAACCATGCGATATGACATTAATACAAACTGGTCCTTGAAATTTGTATTATACATGTATAGGAAATATCTCAACGAATTAATACTATTAGAACCCTCTATATACGAGTTCGAATTTATGTATAATACAGTGTAAAGTGTATGAATACAATGTATGATCACAATTTTTTGATTAGCTGGGACAGTTTACGCAACACTTCAAATATTCGCCAGCGATATGCGTTAAATTATGAAGGGACTGTTCTTCAAAATCGCCTTCTTCAAGCTGTAGCATTAATGGAGGCACACCTGGGAGCCGTCGACGTGGGTAAAGAAAAATGACAAAATTTTATTCCATAGGGGATCCTTGTATGGGTTCCATAGTTTGCGAAGATTGTCTGCTAGGAGCTAGGTATGCAGTGTTTACTTTGTGTGACAAAAGTGTCGTCGTAAAATATCACCTAGGCAGTATGTACATCTCCCATTGCTCACATTGCAACAGGCAAATAAAATATAGATCTGCAGAACAGTATAGGATGCCAACCGAAGTGACCTTTGTGTGTAGTTGTTTAGGAATGAGTCCAGCTTAGAATATTGAAAACAGTGAGTAGTGTCAGTTTTTAAGAAGCCCTCGTCAACGCCGCTGCAGTATAAACAATTTTATATGATGGGAAATGTGAACAGTAAAAATCAGTGTGAAAAAATGGAAAGTCATTAGCTAGAAGAGAAGTTAGAATAATTGTCTGTAAAATAAGAGACCTAGCTGGTGATGAAAAATTCGAGTCTGAAGGAGGCGACTGGACCAATCATATTTGTGTGATTTGTGTAACATATATGTAAGTGGCCATTGTACAAAAGAGTTGTTGGTTCTATCATACAAAGCTTATGTGCAAAATGGAGAAATTGAACACATTCTGACACATTATGTTCCATTTTAAATTTGTAGAATAGAAAATTGTAATTAAACATTGTATTCCTATACGTCGCTTTTGATTAAAAAAAACTATTTTAACTACTTTTATTTTTAATGTTTTTATAAAAAAATATATTCCAACTCACTTTTTTTTACAATACAAAAGTTAATTCATAACATTGCTATTAGATAAAAAGTATACGTTAGTAAGGGCATAAATGCAATGTTTGTTTAAATCATAAATGCAAGAAGGTGCAGATGCTTGAAGTGCGGGTTGTTCATCTAATTCCAAACGAGGGCTGATGAATATTTTCTTACATAATCAGCTTTTTCCGTCCCTTTCACATAAACGATGCCGGTGCTGCCTGTAAGATGTTTGATTATTTCAGCAAAATTGTGTACTGGTGTAAAACCTGATTTCCATTCAATACAATGATAATGGTTTATTAATAACTTCGCCTGCACTTGTAAATTTTGAGGTAAATAATCTAGACTAAATGGTGCTTTAAAAACATAGTGACAGATCTTGGAGCCATCAAACGGGCAAGTTATTTTGGAAGAAATTTATTATTTGCCAGTTTGAAAGCTTGAATGTCAATTACGAGTACCATAGTTTACAATGATAGATTTGAAAAGCGTTTATACATTCCATTTTTCGTGTTGTAAAAGAAAATCTTTTTTTTGAGTTCTTTTAGTTTTTTTAAATAAGCGCTGAGTTGTTGTTTATACCTCAATGTCATAATCAAATTAAAATAGGCAAATAAATGCATTTAGCTTACATAGTGTAATTAAATTTGTCTTACGATTTTCGTCAGGGAATTGTAAGTAAATAGTTTATCATGCAAAATTAAGCAGTATGGGAAAGTATTATGTGGTAATTTTGCATTTGTTTGAAATTCAACTCTCACTACAACCGACCCAAATTGAATACTATCTTTTTGTCGGGAGCAATCAGTATGAACTAAGGGGGCCAATTTTGTAAATTCAGTTGGTGTAAAAAGGTGTTGATATTCTTTTTGATAATAAGATTGTTGAAATTTTGAAAACATATCGTAAAGTGAGACTAATTTATTTTCCAGAATGTTTAAGTTGAGGTCCTGGTAAGGATCCCTTTCAGTTTTTTAAAAGCCCTAAAATTTCTTAGGTTACAATGATCAAATTTGCTCCCAGCTTTTAAAAGCTTTCCTTTTCTATTAGTTTGAAATCCTGTAAGAATATGTCGTGGTGATTTGAGTTTTGTAGTGGTCTTAACTGGCCAAGTATGTCTAGATATTTCTGGAAGAGCTAGGTATTCTATTAACTCCCAGCTTCGAAAGGCTAATGGAATTTCCATTCCTTTCTGAATTTGTATTATTATATTATCTATGACTTCTTTTCTTGTGGCGGGGATATGTTTAGTTGATCAGTGTTGACAATAGCGTCACGCAGAGATCGATGCTATTCCTGTATTTTTGATGTTTCCTAATAATGTGATTTCTCTTGTGTATTACCTAAAAGATTTACATTATAAGTTGATAAATCCACAAATGTCATTATTTAAATGTCTATGCTGTAACTATCTTTTTTTCTAAAAATGTTTATTAAAAAATTATAAATACATTTATGCCGTAAAATAAATAATAAAAAATAAACAATAATACACCTTCCTTACCAATTATTAACAAAATTTTGTCCTTTTTTAAATTTTGTATAGGTACCTACTTATTTTCAGAATGATTTAAGGTTTTAAAAGACTCCACCTCTATTACGTTCTCATAATTTCTTCTTTCGATACATCTATGCGTCCTCACACGCAGGCAAGCGTATACACACACACACACGCGCGCGCGCGTGCACATAAACACTCACACACATACAGATATCACCTTTCCCTTGTGACTTTTAAAAATTCTAACTCCAAATGTAGCATCACTCTTACTTTTTATCAAAGTGAATCCTTCTTCCCTTAACATCTGTATTAATTGTTGCAAATCAGTTTTAACTTCTAAATCATGTCACTTAGATACCAAAGGTAAATATTCCGTTGACATTTGTCGACAAGTTTTAACTGCAAAATTTCATCTGACTTAGCTGTGTATTCAACTGACTTTCTAAGGTGTTATTCACCCAATGCCAAATGTCTCTTGCCTGATCGGACTCTCTTATTCTATGCATTAAAGTGTCATGTGTTTGGCGGGACTGATATAAACTGGAGTTGGAAATTAATTTGAATTTTTATCCTGACATGTTTTCAAAATTATAACATGTAGAAGCTTTAGTTAGAGTCACCTGTAAATTTAACATGGAATTTAACAACATCAATGAAGTATATAACAAAAAATAAATTAATAAAATAACAAGGTTGCTGTCAACATCGTATTTATTAATTAAAATATTAAGTACTAATATTTTGTCAAAATAATAGTTTAAAAGTACAAAAAGTGTAGGTGAAGTTGTTTGGAATTTTAAAAATTAAGGTAATTTTCTGTGAAATAATTGATCTCCGTAAAATTTTAATGACTGTTTTTTCTGGCATTCCACATTTTTAAAAAGAATGTTTAGAAGATTCGTAAAGGAAATCGCCATACAGGCACATTTGTTTACAATGCCTAGGCAGTGCACGAACTTTAATTAATTTTAATCCGTGGCGGTTGCAATTGTAGAAATGTGTTTTCTGTAATAATACCGTGGAGACCTATAAATTTCTTAGCACAGGTTTCCCAAGTTTTACTGCAAACATAAATTATCAGATCGTTACACATTAAGAGATATCTTTAGTTTTTACCGCAGAGTTACATAAATAAAACTGCAATCCCACCCCCTGTTACCTAAGACCTACAGGATAACACTGCAACATATAAGACCTTATCATCCTATTTTCGAAGGCAATTGAAGGAACAATATGAGAATAGCACGTCTGTGTGTGTTTTATTTCTTTAACGTCGGCCTATTTCCGCGACTATGGCCAATCACCAACGCCAGGGAGCAGTTTCACCTCACCATCCTGGAAATTTTGCTGAACCCCTGTCTTTCTGCACGTGGAATGTGTTCGAAAACATTCACACCCAATATGAAATAAATCGTATACTTTTTGTTTTGTGCTTTATCCAAGAACACCGCCACTGTGATTTTCAGAACCAGCTCGATAAAATTGTCCTAGCTATTTAAAAAGTTTAAAGAGACGCGTTCGCTCTTTGAATAGAATTAGGTATCTAATGTAAATAAAAGTAATCGAGATATGATATGTTATTTTTAATGACATCTAAATTCCAGATTACTGTAAATATAAAACGTGTACTTAAAATAATAATAATAATAATAATAATAATAATATTAATAATAATAATAATAATAATAATAATAATAATAATAATAATAATAATAATAATAATAATAATAATAATAATAATAATAATACTAATAATAATAATAATAGTAATAGTAATAACTTTATTCATCAATCAAGATAATACGCAAAACACAAAATGTTGTGCCCCAGTCTTACCAGACTAGTCAATATTTATAGACAGATGCATCATATCGCAAGCCACATATAAAACAGTATATTTACCGACTTTAAATATTTTACAAAAGACTGTTAAAAGATCTTATCAGTTAAATCTAAAGACACGTAAAACTCAAAATAATGAAACAGCGGAAGAAGTTTAGTACAGTATAAACAATTTACGATGAATGAGAGAAAACAAATAAATACTAAAACATCAATACCAATACAGATGCACTGAAGAAAAAACGTTCGGAACGCAGCAAGTGCATTATAGTAGTGAATTTTCATAAGAATTGTACACTATTAGTAACGTATATTATTAAAACTAATTCTTTAAATTTAAATGAAGCTTGAAGATCGGTTTTAGAGGTCCCAGTAAGCAATTACTTGAGGAAATTTCTATTTTTTATGGAGATAAAAAATTAAAATTTAGTACATATATGTAAGTACTGCAAGTCTGCTTAAAAAGTTGTGTTGCAAATTTCATTAAAGTTGCAGAATATTTCCAGAAAAAAAATATTTACGAGGGGAATGTACCTGTCAAATTATAAATATAGCAGGTATTTTTCATTATTAATTGCTTGGACGGTTTTGTTTCAGTCAACCCAATAAAACTAGTTTTTGCAAAGAAACCAACAAAAAGGGTTTTTCTAAACAAATTATTAGTTATTCGCGAAGCTCATTATGTTATTTTTCTTTAATTTAGTACCCACGCTGCGTTTTACTATGGCTCAAGATTGAATATTCTAACTTAATGGGAAATTGAGTTATCAAATTTGAACTATTTTTACGAAAATTTTCTACCAAATAACGTACTTGCTGCACCCAGACCCTTTTCAGCACTTATTTCCTGTTGCTGTATCCATGCTTTTTTTAATGGTAAAATATTGTAGCTCTTTATGTGAGACTGACAGACAAGGCAACCTCAAATTCATTTTTGAAAAATATTTTCAACAAATGAAGTGAGGTAACAATTTAAACATAATTTGAAAATCTTGGTTCGCTGCTTCATCGCGGGGGTTCTCCTCCACCGTCTGAATGGCTACAACCACCTTCAATGCATAAAAAAGAACAATGAAAAATTTCTTGAGACTAACCCCCAAGAAAGTTGTGTAGCTGCAAAATGGGATAAAAGCAGCTTATAGAGATAGAGCTGTTTTTTTTCGCACTTTCCGCTCACATTTCATTTTTATCTTCTTCCCCGCACAACACCCCTATTAACTCCTGGTCCCGTAACTTTCTTAGGGGCTGTTTGCAAGAAATTTTTCTTGCGGTATGTGCATCCAGAAAGGGTTCTAAGCAGGTTTCTGAATTTTTTCTAAAAGACCCCTTTGTGCTAAACTGCAAATTTACCGAAAATTTTATTTTTATTTACAAAAGGAAGGTACCTGCCAAATTATAAACGTGGCAGGTATTTTTCCTGATTAATCGCTTGGTTGATCAATTTTAGTCAAGGCAATCGAACCGGTTTCTGCAAACAAAATAACAAAAAATACTTTTTAACCAATTTGTAGTTATTTTTTAAATCTAATACACACGCTGTCTTTATATGGGTTTTACTATGTATCAAAACTGAAGATTCCAGTTTGCTGAGAAATTGTGTTATCAACATTTGAAATATTTTTACGAAAATTCGCTACCATAACGCATTTGCTGCACCTAAACTCTTTTCAACACATTCTGTTTAGTAATACAGTACCTACATGCATTGATTAACAACCTGAATGTGATGCTGCACACAACCACTTTCTTATTTGTGTGATTGGATGTTAAAATCATAATATTATACTACAGTCGACGGCCGAAGGCATTTGTTAATGTTAAAATTAAAAGTTGGATTATTATTTACCTATTCCTGTTTGTATTAACCTTAGAATATAGGTGGTTATTTTATATTGTGAGATTCTAAGTTATTACGGGGGCGATTTCGAGGTTATCTTCTTCTTCTTCTTTGTTAATGACCTCTGTTAGTTTAGAGGTTATGCTTAGAACGCGCAGGTTCCTCTCATGACTCCTGTCAGTTAGCAAATGGCAAATGGTGTTGTCAGATTAAACTAAGAGAGGGAGATGGCTTTTAAATACCGTGAAAATAGGAACCTTAATATTTGTACATAATAAAACGTAGTTCTAGATTGCTTTTAAACACATTTAATCACTTTCATTGAATTTTTTTTTATTAGCATGTTTTTAGCTTCAGATTCAGATGAGATTTGTCGCAAATGGCAACACCGCTGATTATGTGACATACTTTCGTAGCCTACCTGTTTAAAACTTAATTTGGAGATTTTGTTTGCAATGGCAGCGGAACCCTGATATATCTGTCTGACCTTGTCTTTTACACCCATTCAGAGGTAATTTCAGGTCATATCGTGGATTATTTATTTTTTATTTACTTATAACTCAAGATTTATAAACCGATTGAGTTCAAATTTGGTAGATAGGAACACTGGTATTATATCTACGTGCCTGTAAAGTTTTAGTGTAATACTTCTACTACTAATTTAAAAGATATTGTGTTTTCAAGCAGTTTTTTTCATTTTCTTCTTAAAGTAATTGAGTGTCAAAACTGTCTATCGAACTCATCCAAGCTATGAACAAGACAAGGGGGATTTTCAAATTTGGATTTGATTGGTCAATTATTTTTTGAGTTATCGGGTGGATATATATATATATATATATATATATATATATATATATATATATATATATATATATATATATATATATATATATATATATAAACTTTTTAACTGGCCTTGGAATTGTCTTACCATAGATACCTCTCTATTAGTGAATTTTCTTTTTCTTTTTCTTGCCAATATTTGGTCTAGTTTGGCCCTTGGCTTCTTGTTTAAGGCGTTTTTGTTTGATCCAGTCAGCTCTACGCGTTTTTGGGGGTGGGGCTCTGCCTTCGTTGAGGCGGTTCGGCGACTTGCGTAGCTCCCTCTCCCGATCTGAAGGCGTTACATTGTAGCTCATCACAACGAAGTCGTATCTGATCTCCATTTGTTCTTTGGTTGCTCGAAGGTCGAGGCTATGTTCCTTCTTGTTAGGAACTCCTCTATAGTTCTAGTCGGTTTGTTCATTGTCTCACCAGTAGCTAGTATAATAATTAGTAAACATGCCACGACAGAGCCCCGCAAGCTGCGACAAGGCATTTATACTAATGTGGCACCCAATACCCCGAGACTCTGTGAACAACAACGCATTAGCCTTCACCCATCACCTGCTACTGATTTTTTCTACTGGAGGTGCCGTCCTAGAGGCGATCAGCTTCAACCCCCTACCAACCCTATGTACATTAGGCTCTGGCAGTATTTTAAATTGCCGTAAAACATTAACACCCAGTAAGAGTGGATCAATTTTAATAAAATTTGTACATAACGTGAATTTAATTTAGCCTAAAAATTGTTACATTTTCAAACTAAAACAATAAAAAAGAACAAAGTTATTTAGTAATGAATGGGTCCGCCGCGGTTTCTTGTGCATTCGATAACTCTTCGAAGCATGCTTGAAATTAAATGATTAATGGTAACCAGAGGAATGTTATCTGCAGGCTTCTTCAGTTTGGTGACGAAAGTTGGTGGTTGGGGTAAATTACCCAGTCGATTGGCAATCATATTCCACACATGTTCGATTGGTAACAAGTTTGGGAAGCGAGAAGGCTATGATCACAATATTTTTTGTAAGAACCTTTGTAACCCTTGCTGTATGCGGACGTGCCTTGTCTGGTTGGTAAAGGGCTGAATTAAGCCTTGTAGGTATGGCAGTGCGCCAGGCTGCAGTATGTTTCGTATGTAATCATTTGCATTAAAATGTCTTAAAATAAAACTAGAGATGACCTGCTACCGTATGTTATTGCACCCCATACCATCATCCCGTGTAAAGGCCGTGTACCATTCCACAGCTGATTCTAAATTTCTGTGTTCTCCACGTAATCATCTTAGTTTTCTGAAACCATCGTGGACGCAAAGCCGATTCCATTCACCATCTCAGTTTGATCTGCCGCACCACTCAAGCCGACCAGCATGATATCGATGTGTCAGAGGGAGACATAAAAATTGTCTATACAGACTAGGCCCAAAAACGCGTATTCTGCGATATATCGTTGTCACAGAGACTCTTTGTTGTAAAACCACCATGTTGTGGATCCTCTGTCTTGTAAAGCCGCAATACTCAAACGATAGTCTTCCCATGCTAACGTTGCTCTTCAGACCACCTGGATCAACACTGTAACACCGTTGGCACGCTGCGTCCTATGTGGTCAGAAGTTTGTCTTATCGAAAATTCGGCTTCACGCATATAGAATTCACGTAAATAACTGCAATTGTTTTGTAAAGGGCGTCTAAGCATAATGAATAAATTATTTACTAAACTAAGCACAAATCGCTACAAAATACTGCTTCAAACTGAAGGAAACGCCAATTTAGAGAGATATTTTTTGGTAAAACAAAATTTAAAAAGTGCACACCTGTTAAAATTGCTTTTGCATATTGTTATCATTTCTCATCAGAGACAAGACTGAGTAGTATAGAAAATTTTATTGCAATTGGTCGACTCTTACTTAGTGTTCGGATTTTTTGGAAAGTCAAAATATAAACAGCGTATTGAAAAAAATGACAGAATAATAAGAGTCCTTATTGTACTTCATTTTCTCATACATTGTTTCCACAGATGCTCGAGTTGCAGCAGATGAAGATGACATACATTAGTTAATGTGAAAATTGACAGATACCTTTGGAAACTGGAGTCTAACAAATTAGCTGAGAAGACTTCCAGAATAATAATAATAATAATAATAATAATAATAATAATAATAATAATAATAATAACAGTTTATTGGGCAATAATTACAATAAATCAGACTACAAATAATGTGCAGTTAATAAAACAATCAAGAATCCAATAAACAAATCCTCCCACAAAAGTATTTTTATACTTGTGCGTGGGTTGACAGTACATGAATATTACTAGACTGCAAACTAAACATTGCTACATCATATCACAATCTATACATACACATGCATACACTGAGGTACACCTCCATCCATACACACCCACATGCACGCACACACACACATCCACACAATCCCAAACACTCGCACACACACATCTGTGCATACCTACCCATACTTTACTGACCTCTTATATATCCTCACAGGCGCATGACCACATGTACACCTATCTGCGCTTACACACCTGCACCCCCTCATCGCATATACGCACACGCGCTCACACACACACACTCACACACACACGCGCGCGCACACCTCTTTTCACCCACTGAGAAATGCTGTCTGTGTACCGAGACACTACCCAAGCAAAGTGAAACAGCAAACATTCTCCAACAAATGCAGTGGCAGGCCATTGACAAGTCACTGTTGGTCACTCTGTGTTGTACCAGTTTTTGAAGTCCACCATTTGATGTGCTCTCAATCTGGGCATTTCTCCAATCCAACTCGCCACTCCCTTAGCAAACAAAGCCCTTGACATATTTGTCCGCTTCAAGTGCCTGGGCACCTCGTTAAATATCCTGGGACCTAGATAAACAAAACTGCGCTGGCCTATTGTCTTTGCACATTTGGGTACATATGCGCCTTCATCTCTACTTCTCGTCGCGTATTCGTGGTTTATGGGAGGTAGCAAATAAGAACATTTTGAGCAAAACACCAGCAACCACTTCACAAAGAGTTGCCGACAATCAAAAATCCCAGACTCTTTAAAAAGAAGATCTGTAGGATAGGTTATTTCCCTGTTAAAGATTACCTTTATCAGCCACTTCTGAACTATCTCTAGCTGCGTGTAATAATTTTTCGTAACTCCACCCCAGGCTATTATTCCGTATGCTAACAGGGGCTGAACTAATGCATCATACATAACTAACAATTGTCGCCTGCTAACCAAATCTCTGAAAAATTTAAATGTTGGTATCAGCGATCTGAGTTTTTTCTTCAGCGTTTCTGTATGTCTGTTCCACCTCAAACCAGAGTCTATCTCTATTCCTAAGTATTTCACCGAATTTGTCGCTTTTATTTCTATAACCTGGTCTTGTGTTTCCACCACTATCCCATTATAATTTGGTCCGTATCTTTCAAAGTGCCTGAAAAACATAATACTGGTTTTCTCAAAATTTATTGTCAATTTCTTTTCATCACAATAATACATTATTTCCTTAAAATCTTCCTGTATTACATCCCTCAAACTAAGCCAAGTTTCCCCGGAATATACGAGTGCCGTGTCATCTGCGTAGCTAATGATTTTCCCCCTCGTTTCTATATCAAACAGATCACTCATGTATAGGTTGAAAAGAATGGGACCCAATACCGTTCCCTGCGGAACACCATACCTAACCTCCCTAGGCTGACTCAAGACCTCGCCTACAGCCACACTCTGCAGTCTTCCAGTTAGGTAGCTTTTTAACAAAGTATGAACTGGTCCCCTGAAACCCAATCTCCACATTGTATCCAGTAATTCATCGTGACAGACAGTATCAAATGCCTTGGTCAGATCCACAAACACACTCGCCACTGGAACTCCCAAATCCATTTTACCATATATGTGTCCAATCAAATCGGCAATGGCGTCCTGTGTTGACTTATTTTCTCTAAACCCATACTGCTTTTCCGAAAGTAGATGATATTTTTCTGCAAAGGCTGCGATTCTGATTTTCAATATTTTCTCAAATATTTTAGCAAAGCTTGACATAAGCGAGATTGGCCGATAATTACATAGTTTTGACCTGTCGCCGGCCTTATGCATGGGTTTAATTATACTTCTCTTTAATGCTGTTGGAAAGAATATAGGTATAGAATATCTAAAACCTATATTATCTGACAAGTCTACTAGCCGATAGACGTAGGCCAAAGTATAAGTTCAAATCAAACAAGCTTACAAAGGTCTAATCCTGTATCGCAGCCAAAACATATCAGTAACAAAACAAACAAAATTCTTTGTAAAAACGTCTGGCCCCAGCAAGTGCGTTATGGTAGCAAATTTTCATAGAAATGATCTACACCTTTTTTTACAAAAATTATATATAGGTATACAAACATTAAGACTGCGACCTCGGTGATCCTACAGCTTAGCTCTCCCTATCGGCCAGATTCTTGCGCGCACGAATTTCTGTGTTCAAGTTTACGCGGTGTTTCCACTTAATATCTTTTTATCGATTTAATGAGGTGTTATAATAAAGTAAGTAACTAAGTGACAATTGACACCTGCGATGAGTACTGATTAGTACACCTGGAGAACCCAAATCTACACAACATATTTTTAAAGACCTAACAATGTGTTGTTGTGATTTGGGTTCACCAAGTGTAATTATTATATTATTATGATTAAATGGAAGTAAACTATATATACTTCACTGTTGTATTGATAAATCATTGATCTCTTAAAAACACACAACAACTGCGTTATGGTAACAAATAAGGTATATAAAATAAGGTATCACTTGGAATACATTTAGTTGTTGTGTAAATGTTATGGTAAAAATGTACGTTACACGTTAGGTATTTTACGTTTCTTTTTTTTACGACAAAATAAAAACTAAAAACAATGACCGGTAATTATGGCATCATGGTAAGACTTGTATGTGTGGTTCGCAGGCATATGTGTGTGTGTGTGTGTGTGTGTGTGTGTGTGTGTGTGCGTATGTGTGCGCGCGCGCGCGCGCGCGCGCGTGTGTGTGTGTGTGTGTGTGTATTCATAATATATTTTCTAACGAATGTAGTTAGGTGATGGTGTGACAGCTCCCAACATAAATGTGGCATCTGCTGTTCTTAGACTTTGTTTTTAATAGAAAAAACCTCAGAAAGCCGCGCATGGGACGCCGAAATGTCGTTTACTTAAACACACAAGTGTTGTTTTAATTTTTTCTTATAAATGAAGAAGTTTTCACCAAACCCAGTAAAGTATACACACACACAGATATATATATATATATATATATATATATATATATATATATATATATATATATATATATATACCAGCGAAAACCATTAAATAGGTGGAACAGACAAACAAGTGCAAAAGATCAAAGACAAGCAAATGACGCTAGAAGGTGTGGATGGACGCTAACACAAAGAAGAAAGTGGCTACCAGTGAAAATGTGTTATAAATATTTCAAAAAGGCGGAAAGGTGGAAAAGTGCATATGAAAAACAGACGCGTTTATGATGGAATAAACTGCATGTACTGAAAATAACTCGTTTTATATTGGTATATTAGGCAAAGAATAACAATATTACTTAAATCGTGGAGGCACATAGATTTAAAAAAACGCTATATTTTCTTCTGCAGACATTTTGTTCGTGAATTGAACATTGATCATATAAATATGTAAAACTGTTAATATGCCAGAAACTAAAAAGTGTATTGTATATTGGTTTCCGTTAGTTTTTTATAAAATTCTTTGTAACTGGCCCCACCGTCAGTTTTGCCACGTTGCTATAAAATACCAATTGAAGCAGCAAGTGAAAACAATACGTGCATCGCATTCGAAACACTAACCACGGAACAACGAGTGAAACATTCAGTCGTCATTTTTTCTAGCGGTGACGGCTGCAAACTCGCTGAAAATTAGTTTCTTTTTCTGCTGCTGGATATTGGATGGCAGAATCGCAGCTGTTAGAGTTTGTTAAATTTACTGCCGGATTTAACAGCGAACGATACGAATCTTGATTAGCTCCGGTATTTGGTAGTCAAGATTTACTGCTTCATATGAACTAATCTGATAGATACATTTCACCAGACGTAAGTAATAATTGATGGCTGGTATATCTGTGAATAACCATAATAACGGAAATGAATATAGAAGAACCGATATGAAATGGCACAGTGAGTACTAAAATGTTACTAAAATGTTTAGCGTTACACCATGTAAATTTTTGAACCTGTGAAAAGTATTAAAACTGAATAATTTAGAAGTGCACTTTGAAGAAACAATTCACCAATTTTCTACATTTTCAAATTCAGCGATCATTTTCCAGCAATGCTGACTTCATCAGATGTTCAATTGAACTGATCAAGTCCTACTCTTTTGAAATAAAATTTTTTGACGATCGTTAAAAATGTGTTGCCGTCACCTGGATAAGGTGTACTCATTTGCAAAAGTCAGAAGCATTTGGGGCATAGACGTCATTGTCATGACGTTACAATCAATAAAAAAATTAGATAACCATGAAACATATTTACAAGATAGCCATTCTAAATTTGAAATCACCGAAATATAGAAAACCTATATAATATTACAAGAAAACCTTGTAATACAAGATAAACAAACTGCTTAGCTGTATTCAGTTGACGGCAACTACCTAGTTACCCACATAAACAGCTACGCTGCTACTCACGGTTCTCTCTGAACTTTTGGCTACACAAATACATCAAAAAGTTGGTCCAACAACTTTTTACCGAAACATTTCGTGATTATTTTTTTAAAGGTATTCCCATTATTCAAAATAGACGGTCTCCCAAAAATACGTTTACAACACTTGACCACGGGCTCCTGGATTCAAAATAGATCGATGGAAGCCAACTTACCTAGATACAAAATTGCTTGGTGGAAAGCGTGAAAAATTCAAATAAATATCGTCTTTTCTTACATTTCTTGGAAACTTGCTTATGGATTTTGATGATTTTTGGTGCATAGTCTAACACTATAAAACAACGTTTTCTAGTGGTATAATGATTTCTTTACCTCATCAACGTTATGACAACTCAGATAGTTTTATAGAGTAACTGGACGCATTTCTAAGATTTTTTCCTATTGAAAAATGTTCATTGGATGAGTAAGTTTGCCAGGAAAAACATAATAAAATAACGAGTAACTGTTGGAAATATGTATTTAAAAAGTAAAAAGAAAAAATGAATTGAGCAAGTGTGAGAAATGGCCGCCATTTTGCTAAATGAACTTATTAGCACACTCTACGTAACGTTTAAAGGTTAGGTTTCATCGCCGTATATCACATTTCACGCTGAAATGAAAAGGCACATTTTCCATAAGAGTGGGTAAGGTGTTGTGCAAAAAAATGTAAATTGGTGTTTCCATCTAACCTGTTTGCAATAACCACAGGACCAGTAAGGTAGTAATTAATAGTACCTGCTGATGGTGTCCAACTGTAATGGTGTGTGGATTTTCATTCGCATAAGCATGTTTGTTGTGCAAGTTGGTGACTCCGGATTTCGAAAAGCAAGATTTGTCAGTAAACAAAATTTGCCTACTAAAATTTGGATCACGAATACTTTTGTTGCGAATAAATTGACAGACTGTAAGGCGAATTGGAAGATCAGTGGGTAAAAGTTCCTAAATCTTTTGCATGTAATATGGATGCAACAATAAAATTATTCTCGAAATATATTATGTACATTAGTTCTGGAAACAATCAACTCACGTGATAACTTCTCTTTCAACTGTCCGAACTGTTGGATTACGACCCCTACCTTTAAACTTTTTTTAAAGCTGCCCGTTTTGCGAAGGTGGCACTCAATTTTGTAAAATATTTGGTGTTCTTTTTTTATTTCAACAACACACCACAAGGGCTTACAGCCTAAATACTATCGTACCGTGGGTGTCGACAAGGAGGAAAGAGGTAACTTGTTAATTCTGGATGGGGAGTTTCGGGAGAGAAGGAAAAACATGTGCCTGCAAGGAATTCCACAACTTGAAAGTCCCCGGGACAAAAGAGCGGGCATAACAAGATGTTCTATGTTTGGTGACCTGGCCAGTAAAAGGGTGCATTCGCTCTGTTCCCCTGGTAGATCTGTTGGGGGCAGCAGGTGGAGGAACTATGGAAGAAAGCTCCTCTGAGCAGTGCCCGTGCAGATATCTATAAAAGAGAGAGAGGTCACCAACGGCACGTCGGTGGGCAAGGGATGTCAGTTTTTGGGTAAGGGTAGGGTCACCGATGAGACGTATAGCTCTCTTCTGAATGGAGTCCTGGATAGAGAGTGTAAAAGCGGCAGCAGCCCCCCAGATTTGAGAGCAGTATTCGAGGTTTGGTCTTATTTGTGAAGTATATAAGGTATAGAGATTATCTGGTGAAAAGTATTTGCGAGCCCGGAAGAGGAAACCTAATTTCTTAGCGGCCGCTTCTGCAATTGATGTGACATGTTGGTGCCAATTGAGATTTCGATCCACAGAAATGCCAACAAGTGGAAAGGACCCATTACTTTGAATAACTTGGTTGTTCATTGTGATGGGTCTAGGGCTGGTGTATCTCTTATGAGAAAGAAAGCAAGACTGTGATTTGGTGGGGTTGAATTGTACAAGATTTCTACTTCCCCAGTCTAATATTTTTTGGAGATCCACGGAGACAGGGCCCTCTATGAGTCTGCGATCCTCATCTAATTGGGCTAAAGAGACAGGCTTGGAATATTGATTGAATATTTGAGTGGAGAGTGCTGTAGTCCGCGTAACTATGAACTGGGTTAGATGTGCTAGAGAGGAGGTCATTGATGTGGAGAAGAAACAAAGTAGGGGCTAAAGCTGAACCTCGAGGAACTCCTGCATTAATTGGATACAGTTTAGAGGAATGGCCATCCACGACAACAGAAATGCTCCGGTTGGAGAGGAAATTTGCTGTACAGGTAGAGTTTTGGTGGCAGGCCATAGGTCGAAAGTTTATTAAGCAGTGCTGCGTGCCAGACCTGCTCGAATGCTTTGGATATGTCTAGAGCGACAATCTGGTTTGGTATACAATGAGCATTTTTCAAGATATAAGGAAGCTTTCAAATCCGTCCAGTTACTTGATAAAACTATCTATAGTCATAATGTTGATGACGTAAAAATTAGAGCAGATGACTACATATGATCTCACTTTCCTAACAGTTGCACTTTTTCAAAGGCCATTACTACAACATTGAAAAACGTTATTTTAGAGTATTAAACTAACACGCATCAAAATCCATAAGCAATTTCCTCAGAAATTTCGGAAAAAATAATATTTATTTGAATTAGGAGGCCGTGGTCAAGTGTGGTACACGTATTTTCAGGACATATGTGTATGCCTGACCGTTACTAAATTTATAATATAAAAATATAAAGAAGTACCTACAAGTACAAGTTTAATTTGTCTCCGGCCTTTAAAATACCTATAATTGAAAATATATATTTAAGCGTCCCATATATTAAATTTTTGTAAGTTTTTAATGTAACTAAAGCAAAATCACCCCAAAACCTACAAAATAGTAATAAATAGTTGTTTATTGTAGTTTTGTTTACTTTAATTTCAGAACGTTGCCTATAAAGCAAAAAATGCAGATGCATTTATTTTTAATGTTAACTTTTACCGCGCATTTACTTTTGTTACAATGCAGGCAGCAATTAAAAGAAATTCTGTACTGTATTGAAGACACTCTACATCATAAAGTGTATCTAAAAGTCTACTCTTCAGCTCAGTGGAATCATAAAAAATTCACATAAAACTCACTCGTAATAAAGATTCGTATAATGAAGTACGACAAAGAAACCACACGATTGCGAAACGCATTTACACTTTTCCGAGTTTTTTGTACTTAGTCAAGACGGGGCACATCTTTATCATTAAAACCAAGATAGCACATCACGTCCAGGGAAACGTAAAATGCAGTGTCTATCGTCTTAAAATTATAATGATTAAAAATTATGGGATTCAAACAATTTTCCTTCAGTATTTTAGACGCTACTTTGTCATCAGTGGGAGAAAAATATTGAATATATTTCTTTAATGTAATAAGTTGTCATTTGCACTGGCTATATTTTATATATTTTGTTTAGTCCCTTGCTTTCTCAACTACGCAAAACCATTGTCCGTTATAACAACAAATGTTATAAAACGTGCAATTTTATCTTAAACGGCGAAATAGACCTGCATAATTATGTTTCTAAATTTTTTTTGTGATAATTGTAACTGCAATAAATTGATACATTGTTAAAATAGCATATTGTAACTTACTTTAACAACTATTAATGACTAGGTAATTTAAAAAAATACATTGCCATTAATAGTCATTAAAATAAAATAATAAATATATAGATCAAGTGTTTTCGCTATTTTTATCTACATGTGAAGTGGCACTGTAAAAAAATTAAAAGAAAATATAGAGATAGAGATATGGTTCACATTACTTATTGTAGAATAAAATATTGAACATGGACCTGTAATTAATTAATAAAGCACAATGATACTTGATGACAAATTGAAATTATTACTTTAAATAAATCGAATTATAAGGTAAAATGTAAATTGTAATATAAACTCATATATTTAAAGAAAAACAATAAAATTAAGCTACTCAACGTTGTGTGTTGCCATTTCGGTGATGTAACAGGGCTTCATTCTCAGAATAAAATGACCACTTAGAGCTGGTAAAGCTTCTTAGGGCGATTGAAGGTATTCTATAGCTTCATGGGGCTGGTAAAAGTTCTAGTACTAATGGATATGGAATATAAGGTACGGCAAATATGTCCATTATCTCCATATTTGTTCAATTTATTTGTAGAATATACAAAAAACAAGCCTAAGTAAAAGACAACCGGAATCAAAACTAATCGACAACGGTTCCATTGCATAAGGTGCGGAGACGCCGACAGGAGAAACGAATAAAGAATTACAAAAGATGTTAAGTGTGCTGGATAGTGTATTAAAAAGTATAAAAGTAAAAATTATTAATCGTCCAGGTAATAGAGACAGTATAGAGACCTCACCTGGAAAGATCAATTGTAGTTATGGAAATCGGCTTATTATATGTTTTGTCGAGTCACTGAATCGGAACTTTTCAACTTCTCGTGTAAAATTGTCCCCGCGTCCTCATAAATTTTGAAAAAAATAATGTTGTTACGTATCTATTTGTATCTTTTGAGGGAAAATATTCTGAAAGAAGACAAATTTTGGAACAAAAAAGGTTTCATGGTATTTTGACGCAGGACGAACTGGAAAGGCTCCCGCGAGCCTCTGAGCTTGCGCCGCGGGGCTGCATGCGATATGTTCCGCAACTCTGCTTCACCACTTACATCGTTGATCGTTCGTTATTTCGCCTGTCGTGCCCATCTCTTTCTTTAAAACTTCCTCATCCCCCGCACTTACTTTACTGTATCTGGAAGTTCTCAACCTTCTACATTTTCATTGATTGTTGTTGCCCTTACTTGGTGAAACTGGTGCATGCTGCATACAGACTTGGAGACTACTTCTCTGGCTTCACTTACCGAAACAAAACCCAACAGTGAAGCCAGTGAAGTAGTCTCCCAGTCTGTAGGCAGTACTTCTACCTTTTCCTTAAAGTGTATTAGGACAAGGGGAAGGAACTACTTTCCATTGTAAAACCTTGGAATTAGGACGTTTTTTAAAAATCAAATTCAAATAGTACAATTCTCGGACAGCATATGGTAGTGAGTTGTGTGGTCTAAAGAAAAAGAGAGAGCTCGTGATAAGGAAAGGGGTGGCCCAAGAACATCGAAAGACGAGGAAGCGATGAATACGCAAGGTCACGACAAACGTTGCCCCATGCGACGCCGAGGCGCAGGATCCGAGGCGTGCTAATGCTTCCCTCGTTTGTCCTACGTCAAAATGTCTTTATGTCTTTTTTGTAGCAATTTTTTCTATATTCCGAATTTGTAAGTATTTTTTGCTTAAGTGAAAAAAATATTTTCAAAAAAATAGACTTTTAAAAAATCTAGTGCGACTAGTTTTTAGTTTCTGCGTGACTAGTTTTTGGTAGAAAGTTGAACATTCGGATTGAGCGACTCAGAAAACACAAAGTTATCGTATTTCCACAGCTACTATTAGTGATCTTGGTAGTGGTGGTGGTGATGATGATGATGATGACGAAAAATTATTAACGGGGAGATCCCGGCTTTTGAATTTTGAAAAAAATTGTTTAAAATGAGCGCAAAAGAGGACCCCTAAATCCCATATCCGGGGTCAGTTTAAATTTACTTATTATTTATTATATATATATATACATATATATATATATATATATATATATATATATATACATATACATATATATATATATATATATATATATATATATATATATATATATATATATATATATATATATATATATATATATATATATATATATATATATATATATATATATATATATATATATATATATATATATATATATATATATATATATACATACGTGTGTATGTATGTATGTATGTATCACACTGATAACTCAAAAAATAAAAAGCCGATTTGGATGAAATTTGGCAGGAACTTTCCGTTTGTGCCTTGGATAAGTTCGTTATCCAGGAAAATCGGACCAGGTTTTCCGAAAAAATTTGTTTTTTTTCTTTGTTATTACAAAGATTTGGTAATCTTTGGTACATAAGTTCACCTTATAAAGAGTAAACTACATACCAAAATTTAGATCTCTGTTATAAGATAAAAAATTTATAAGCATTTAATAAAAAAATGTTGTGTATGAACAGTCACTACCATAACGCACTTGCAGCATCTAGACTTTAATTATGTCTATGGATTTTGTAGGTGAGCTACATATGTGTTTAAAAACAAACCATGAGTACATTATTTTATTAACTTTTATTAGCATAGCCTACGTTTGATGTAAATCTATTACTACATACATTTTACCTGGTATGACCTTGCTCTCAATAGTATTAGCTTCAATCAGTTTATTTATTCTGTGTGCTTAAAGTCTATATAATTTTTTCAAAGGTCATGTAAATAGGATCACGTGAATATTTATTTATCAGCATTTCAGTTTTTGGTTTTCGCTCTGAGATAGTTGAAGGTTAAAAAACTCATAAAGTTATTTAACAGAAAGTACCAGATAGCAATACCCAAAAAGAGCAATACACCATATTAAACTGTCTCACTTCATTTTTCCAGGATGACATATCGACATAAACTCATAACAGATACTCTAATCCATCAAAGTTTCAACATGCTTCAATATTTACCCGCATAAAACCGAAATAAAAATCAACTATTTATGCTTGCTTAAATGTGCCCTAACTTACGTTGCATTTATAGCAGACTTTAACCTACTCCCGTCTTTCTAAATACTAAATTATGTGAGATTACTTTTTACATTTCTGTGAGCAAATAGAAAATAATTTCTTTTAGTGAATTTTCATTGATTTTCAACGGAATTAGCCATTTTTATATAAATTCAAGTAAATACTTCACGGTGGCGGATAGAGGAATGCCTCTCAGATATGAGTGGTAGGAAAGAAATGAAATACCTCCCGCGGACCAACAGGTACATTAGCGTCTGACCCAGAGTGGGCGGCTACGAACAGCGTCTGACCTAGAATGGGCGGCTGAAGTTCCAAACTCACCAAGACGTCTAGCCAACGTGGTGTTTTATGGCTAAATACCCTATATGATCATGCCAGATGTAAAAACTGAACTATCCCAGGCGAGTAGAAAAATCTCGCACTGACAACAAGTCAGTCTGCCCCAAGGAGTCTGGGTGGGGGGTGGTGGGTGGTGGTCAAATATATGGCAATGAGTACCAAACGTACCAACAACAAAATACTGCATATTGCAACCTACAATACCCGATCACTGTCAACAGATGAAAGATTAATGGAAGTAGAAGGCGAGTTGGAACGTATAAAATTTGACGTTGTTGGACTAAGTGAAGTAAAAAGACGAGGTGAACAGCTCATAGACCTTAAATCTGGGCACATATTCTATAGCGTGGGTAAAGAAGAGAACTCCTGGAGAGGAACAGGATTTCTCATACACAAGCCACACAAATCAAGCATCGTGTCAGTAAATAAAATATCAACACGAGTTATCTGTTTGATTCTAAAACTCAATACCAGATACAATATTAAACTCATACAAGTATACGCGCCTACAATGGATCATGAAAATAAGGAGATATACCTGTTCTATGAGGACATTAACACTGCTCTAAACGAACACGCAGAGAACTTTACTCTAATATGCAGTGATTTCGATGGAAAAATAGGCAGAAAAATAAATCAAAGTGAGGATGCACTTGGAGACTTTGGCTTAGAGGGTAGAAATGATCGAGGAGAAACGCTGCTCAGCTTTCTACTACAAAATAGTCTGTTTCAGATGGGTAGCTTTTTCTACAAAAAAAAAAACAAATAGAAGATGGACGTGGAAAAGCCCCGATGATAAAACAAGAAACGAAATAGACTTGATCATTACAGATAAAAGACGTAACTGTCCTAAAACGGTTTGCTACTGGAAGCGAACAAGCTTGTTCGAGCAAAAGTAGCTATTGACATTGGCAAAGAACGACAAAAGATGATCCAAAAGAGCAATAAATCAAATTTACCAATATATCCAGCAGATGTAAATAGCTTTGAACAGTGGATCACCACTAAATTAACCAAAGCTGAAATAAAACACCATTGGTAACGACATCAACAAACTGATAAATATCATCACAACCACAATAACTAAAGCCCAAAGTCGGCACTGCTCAACAAATCAAAGGGAGGAAAAACTAAGCAAGGAGTCCAAACTGCTCATAGAAAAAAGAAGGGATATGAGGTCCAAAAGCTATGTGATTACACATTTATGCTAAATTAACCATGTTTCTGAATTACAGTAAATAACTGACAACTACTGTCATGCGGATAACTTTTTATGCCATTTGTTGTTAATTTTTTAGTGTGTCGTAGTTAGTCAATAAGATCATGTTTTCTTTACTGTTAATTTTTCCAACAAATTTTAAAACCATATCGTTTTCAAATAGATAACGAATAAATCTTTTAAATGAGGTATCACAAGTCCCTACTGTCTATTTGAAAATTTGGGGGTTGTAACTCTCACTCGAAGGTGGTTGAATGTAGGGGTGAAGTGTTCACGTTGCAGGATATAATTTTTAAAATCTAAAACTGATATTTTTCGGGATTTTTTACAAATATTCACAATAATTAAGGTACTAACTGAATTTATTCCACTTGTATTCCACACACCGCATACATGGTTAGCAAAATATTGTTTCTACTACAATGTACCAATTTGACTTTATGCTTGTGTATTAGCGTTTTGGTATATTTATAAGTGGGGCATGCAAAAGAGAGAAAAAAGACAAGAAACGGCATATATTTCCTGAAGTCTCATGTACCGTCAAACCCTTAACGAGGGCAATAAAACTTGCAGAATGCAAGTAGCCAAAGTTATGACCAGACCTTGCATATGAAGCCAATTTGTGAAAGAGGCGTCGTGAGTTATTTAATGATACCGGGTTTCCTTGCTCCTGCAGTTTCTACTACCAATGAAAAGTTTAACTTTACTTATCTTTTAACTGTTCAATTTAAGCGTCGTATATATATGTATTCGCATATGTTTATACCTATGTTTAGATTCACAGACTAAATACTTTTTGAGCTAAACAGTTTGAAATTCTTAAGTAATTAATTCACTGTCGTGCTCTGTGTATGATATTTTTTAAATGGCAATAAAAACAAATAGAGCTATATTCTGTTTGATTCAGTTTTGGGTGAAGGAAACCTTTCAACATCAGTAATTTGGTATTATCAAGCATTAAACAAAACGCTTTGTTGCATTCATTGTTAAAGACTTGATGAAGATTGCGGGGAGCCAGGTTCGTCTTAACGTGAAACTGCCGTTAAGAACAGAAAGGATTCCACAAGCAACATATTATTGCATGAATCAATAATGATAACGTCAATTTTAAAGACGTCATTGCCTAGTACGCATGCATCATCCACAATGAAGCATCAGTACGTGCGATTCCAATATTCGTAGGTATAAAAAGGGTTACCAGATTTATGTCTGTTCAGTCTCAGTCCAGTTACTGTATAATCCAGCAGCCATGGCTGTCCAGACCTCTAGCAATGCTCTAGTGAGTTCGACCAGGGCCAACAGCTCAGAAGTCTTTTAGAATATTTCAAAATATATACACAATTTTTTTTCTTTTCTTTAAGGTCGGTATATTTTCACGACTATGGCGAATCACCGATACCAGAGAGCAGTTTCACCTCACTATCCTGCCACTCCTTTTTATTTGAAAGACTGGTAAACTCTTGTTTAGTTTATTTTATAGATTCAGTTACAAAAAAATATATAAATCAATAAAGTTAGCGATAACAAAATATTTTTTTTTTACTTTTTTGTGTTACTAGTATTTTAATCTAGTGGTAACTTTCTAATTTATCTTCCTCGGTTGGACACTTCTTTTGCAATTAAATGCTTATTTTGATATTTTAAGTGTTTCTGGATTTGTAGCGAGTTTAACTTAACTTCTTTCTATAACGTTTCCTAATTGGCTCTTAGATGCCAAATTTTTTCCATTTGTGTTGATTCTTACGCACAGTTGCTACTTGACAGTGACGGCTAAAAGAGTATATATTTTTATTCAATTTCACTACCAAAGTAACTGGATTTTTTTTCATTGATTGTTGTTGCCCTTCCTTGGTGAAACTTGGATTTTTTTACTTAATTACATAACGTTTTTAGGGATCTTATAAGATTAGTAATTGCCCAAATATACAATTAGGCATTGTTTGCAAATTAATATTTTTTTAAACGTGTTTCAGGTTATCACAAAATATATTCTATCAATTAATAAAGGTCATGTTTTGCATCGTCATCACAATTAGGTGCTGATTTGTTGGTTATTTTACGTTTACCTCTTTAGCGGACATTAGTATTTTACACACAAGAAACTTTAGGCACATTAGGCTAAATGGTGACAGCAGCAAATTTGCCATGCTACTGTTACAATAACTATAATTTATCATTTTTAAACAAGAAAATCTAAAAAACTAAAAAGACGCAAATCTGTAGTCATTATTTATAAAATATTTTTACGAAAAGAAAGTTTCTCGTTGACGATTAATAACCTTATTAGATCACTGCTCTAGCTATAAGCTGAAAAATAAGTGTTGTGGGGGATTTCAGACAGAAAGAAATTGTAAACACCAATTAGTCTCCAGTCAGATTCAGTTTTTCCATTGCCACAGCAAGTCTGGTCACAAACGTACATTTTTTACTCATAGACGTGATAAATGGCCAATGATACATCAGGAGATAATCCAAATAAACTATCATCATTATAAGACCTGCTCTGTTGATAGTCTGACCCCTCGCTCTAACGTTGGTGGATAGTTTGTCAAGCGGACACAAGCACGAAAGGAGAATGGAAAAAATGCGAGATTACCTCGTAGAGTGAAAGAATAGGAGGCGCGTAAAAACGCAGCAAAATTTGTGGAGTGGAAAAGTTTGAAAATTGCGAGCATGAAATTATGGCATACTTACAGTATAAATGCAGATGTCTTGTATAATATTCCATGTACGTAGTGCCTTTTACAGCGTTTGATGCGATCGCTCATTTTACGTGTGTGCTATGAATAACAAATATATTTCCTTTTCAACACAATTTCATTACCCCTGTGTACGGTCTATTTTCCACTCGGATTATTTCCTATCTGCTTTAAACAATTTACTCAGAAAGGTGCGCCCTTTCGAAGACCAAAATAATTTCAAACCGTAGCTTATTTATGTGATAATTATTTTTAACTATTGTTATTCCAAAGCTCTCTAAACTATTATTTACTTATACCAAAAGGACCAAAATTATTTTGAAAATATTATTACTTTGAGTATATCTTAAAATGCGCAGCGAATTTTCATTAAAAAAGTGGTCATGTCTATGCGATTGGACTAATTGCAATTGTCAGTAACAATTCATAATGATAAAGCCTGTTTTCACACTAATTCTAAGAAGAGTACTCAGCCTTACTTCTGCGATGCATCGCTGTAACGCTATCTTGTGCATGTGACAGAAACTAGGTTTTCACGTCGGTCCTTATATACAAAAAGTACCAGCGAAATAGGCTGTGTAGAAAATCCAACAATAGAGAAGTTGCATCAAATTTAATCCACATCTATTTCCATTTGTTTCATACCTTAATGTTACAGTAAACATCAATAATAAAGAATAATGAAGTAATATTTGATTTTATAAGTGTTTGAAAATCCTCTCTCCGGCTATTTTTGTGATGTCAGCTGATCCAACTAGTCACACAGAAGCAAGGTTAGATGTGCGAGTTTTTCCATTCAAAATAGGTGTGTGTTTTGTTTCTTTAACGTCGGCCTATTTCCGCGACTATGGCCAATCACCGACGCCAGGGAGCAGTTTCACATCACTATACTGGAAATTTTGCCGAACCCCAGCCTCTATGTAAAGAGGGTAGGGATCTTTAACGTGCCCAACATCGCATGGACACTGGACCGACGGCTTTACGCCCCCTCCCAAGGGCTGAACGTGCAGACATTCAACTTGCTCAAATACAATGCCAGAACCTCGGTTGATGTTAATGTTACAGTTTGTACTAAAAAAGTAAAAGGAGAACCCTGCGATCGAACCCAGTACCTTTCGGTTCAGAGGCACACGTTATTGCCGCTGAACCACCGAGGCTCTTTAAAAATGGGTGATATTATCAAATTAATGAAATATAGTCAAGAAAAACGTAAAATAAGTAGTTTCACATACGCACAAAACCGCTAACAATTATTATTTATCCTATACGTTTGGCGTACCGTTTGACAGGTAGCCCCTTATTTCGGATCAAGTGACGTTTCTGCATGCGCGCACGTTTAAAACTTGCTACATGTATTAACTTGCAGATATTTATGTTCTAATGTTAAACGATCTCTCTTACGCACTTGTTTTTCCCTATTGTTAATTCGTTTTGCCTTTACGTTACCGAGAGAACTAATTGGCGTAGATATATATTTTGACTACCATAAAAGAAACGCACTGGTTCACCCCTAGGTTCACCCCATTATTGGTGCCATATTCATAATAGCCAAAACGTACTTGAAGCAAACTAAGTAAATGTAGCTAGGCATGTGTGTGCTCATTTAAGTGACTTTTATTTCCATCATTAACGTGAATACCCACGTTAAACCAATTTCTCTGGAACGTTTGTTGCCAAAGGACTACTTTAACCCCAGAATGCATAAACTGGGCCTCTCAGACCCGGAGAGATTTTGGTTACTTATCATTTGTTTAAAATAATCTAAAGAGGCTGAACATTTAGATATTATGCTCTAAACACGTATTAATTTAACCCTTTCGGTCCCATTGGTACATGTATGTCCCTGTAAGATTTCAAACATTATCATGTTTCTAGGTAATGATGATGGGATTATAGCCGTAAAATAGCGTGACACCAAAGACGTTTTTCGGCTAAGCAATTGCCACGCAAATGAGGAAACCACTGTGCTACGTAAAGCAAAAGATGGAAGTAAGTCAGAAATATCAGGTCCAATAGCAATTGCTTTCTATAACGAAATAATAGGAGAGGTTGATTTAGCCGATAAACTGGCTGGAATTTATTAATTGGATAGAAAATTAGCAAAATGGTGGAAAAAAAGTCTTCAACAGGATTTTGATGACATGTGTTGGTAATTCCTGGGGTCATCTACAATGACGTCCTTATTTGAGGATTTGGTTCTTCAAGGACGACAAATTTCAAAATTATGAGGTGGGAGGAGGAATACTGGACGCCCGTAAAAGTCTGCCAGGCTAATGAACAATGTAGGAGACCACCTCCTCGTTGAAGGTCACCAGGGCTGACTGGTATATAAAAATATATGGAAAATAAGACAACGGGAGTATCGGGTCTTTGTCTCAGTTTTGCCCAGGCACAAACTTTTTGAACGCGGTATTACTCTCGTTTCCAACGGATTTGACTGCTGGTTTTTGGGGAAGGTTTTACTAAGTTACAGCAATACAAAAATGTCGACATTTTCGTTGCCCCACCCATCTGGCCGCTCCTGGGGTCGTATAGGGAGGCGAGATATTGGAAACTATTTATAGGCTTCCAAAATTCAAGTTTTTTCCAGACGTATGACCGCCTAGCGGGTTTCTATTAGTGTACTTTAACTTGAAAAATTGGAGTCTTTCGGATAGCAAAACACACTCTTTAAGTTTATAACTTAAGACAAACATGTAGCTGAAAACCAGTAGTAATGTAAAAATTCAATGCTTTTGATTTATTTAATAATTGTGTGGGCAAATTGAAGAAACAAAAATGATGATTCTGTCGGCAAAACTCTGAAAGTTTCTAAATAATGGGAGGAACACCTGTATAAATGTATTGCGGATTGTTAATAAAATAAAATAAATCAATTCAGTAAATTTGAGCAACGGTTTATACATAAATCAAAATAAATAATAAAATATTTCTCATCACTGCCCTTAGATTAGCGCGGGACCGGTAGGTGTACGGTTTTTGACTAGAAACGGCTAAAATAGGAATTATACTAGTAGCGAAATTTCGGAGGCTAACAAATTAAATTGTATCCGAATATTAAATGAAGACTGGATGAATCTGAATCGGAAAACTGAGTGAATTAAACTGACCGGCTTATATATGGTATCCTTGTTTAGTTCTAGAATTCTAAAAGTTGTGTGTGTCTTTATTCATCGTATGTACCAGTTAAAATTTATGTGATTCAAAATTTTGCCGATGTACACATTTACTCTGGCGTCATCAGAGCGATAACATATCAATGTTAATCTTATCTACTATTTCCTGGATGAAAATATATTTTATACGGATTTTTCTTTTTATACACGTATTTTTAAGATGGTATTAGGTCAAACATGTTAATTAGGAAAATTTCCAGAGTTTTGTTTTGTGTAAGAAAGAAATTAGATTCATCGGAACGAAACAGTAATTTCATTACTATGGCCGAAGACACAATTTTCGATTTGGTTTCTGAAGAGTATTCTGGATCCAGTAGGGATGGTGGTGACAATAATTCAGAGGATTATGCTGACGATATTGGTAATAGACCTTTGCTTGAACGAGTTGTTACATTGCTTCAAGCGGTCTAGATTGGAGCCTGGAACGTCCAGCAAAAAATAAAATTCAACAACATATGATAATTTGGCGTGACCCAGGACTGCCAAGAAAGTATATGGCTGCAACACCAAAAGAAGCGTTCCAGTTATTTGTAATTCCAAACATTATACAACAAATTGTGGACTGTACCGATTTAGGGGGGCAAAGGGGTTTACGGAGCGAAAAGAAGACCGTGGAAATATATAACCATCGATGAGCTTCTTGTTTTCTGTGGTTTACTTATTCATGCGGGAGTTGACAGAAGCTGGGATGTTCCTGCAAGAGAACTGTATTGTGCTGAATCTTTTAATGCTATATACCCAGCCACAATGTGTATATTTTGCTTTGAAGAAACACAAAGATTCGTCAGATTTGATAGAATCGTGATACGCGTTTGGAAACCGATAAATTACCAGTGCTATCATACGTTTGGGATTTATTCATTAAACAATACAAACCCTGCGTCATACTGTACACTAATGTAACTATAGATGAAAAACTCGTCGGATTTAGAGGTAGACGCAGATTTGTTCAATAAAGAAGAAAATCTCTTGTGGTGGATATATAGGATATATCTGGCACATATACGAGTAATCATAAAATCAATAACTTTTGGGTTGTATGCATCTTTTTTTTTAATTTCAACAACACACCACGAGGGCTTGCAGCCTAAATACTATCGTACCGTGGGTGTTGACAAGGAGGAAAGAGTCAACTTGTTAATTCTGGACATGAAAGTTTGGAGGTTCGGATGAGAAGGAAAAACATGTGCCGGCAAGGAATTCCACAACTTGGAAGTCCTCGGGACAAAAGAACGGGCGTAACAAGATGTTCTATGTCTGGTGACCTGGATAGTAAAAGGGTGCATTCGCTCTGTTTCCCTGGTAGATCTGTTGGGGGCAGCGGGTGGGGGAACTATAGAGGAAAGCTCCTCTGAGCAGTGCCCGTGCAGATATCTATAAAAGAGAGAGAGAGAGAGAGAGGTCACCAACGACACGTCGGTGGGCAAGGGATGGCAGCCTTTGGGTGAGGGTAGAGTCACCGATGAGACGTATAGCTCTCTTTTGAATCGAGTCCAGGATAGCGAGTATAGAAGCGGCAGCTGCACCCCAGATGTGGGAGAAGTATTCGAGGTTTGGCCTTATTTGTGAAGTATATAAGGTATAGAGATTAGCTGGTGAAAAGTATTTGCGAGCCCGGAAGAGGAAACCTAAATTCTTAGGAGCCGCTTCTGCAATTGATGTGACATGTTGGTGCCAATTAAGATTTCGACCCACAGACATGCCAACAAGAGAAAAGGACTTATTACTTTGAATAACTTGGTTGTTTATTTTGATGGGTCTAGGGCTGGTGTATCTCTTATGAGAAAGAAAGCAAGACTGAGATTTGGTGGGGTTGAATTGTACAAGATTTCTACTTCCCCAGTCTAATATTTTTTGGAGATCCACAGAGACAGAACCCTCCATGAGTCTGCGATCCTCATCTAATTGGACTAAAGAGACAGGCCTAGAATATTGTATATTTGAGTGGAGGGTGGTGTCGTCCGCGTAACTGTGAATTGTGTTGGATATGGTAGAGAGGAGGTCATTGATGTGGAGAAGAAACAAAGTAGGGGCTAAAGTTGAACCTTGAGGAACTCCTGCATTAATTGGATACAGTTTAGAGGAATGGCCATCCACAACAACAGAAATGCTCCTGTTGGAGAGGAAGTTTGCTGTCCACGTACAAAGTTTTGGTGGTAGACCATAGACCGGAAGTTTATTAAGCAGCGCTGCGTGCCAGACCTGGTCGAATGCTTTGGATATGTCTAGAGCAACAATCTGGGATTCACCGTGTAGTTCCATAGACTTGTTCCAAGAATGGGTGACAAAGGAAAGGAGGTCGGCAGTCGATCTGCGCTGACGGAATCCATAGTGCCTGTCGTAGATTAGACTGTGTTTTTCAAGAAATTTTAGTAATTCGGTTTATATACTTTTCCATCACTTTAGATACGACTGAAAGGAGAGAAATAGGCCTGTAGTTGCTAGGAAGCGCTTTGGATCCTTTCTTGGGGATGGGTTGAACTCGAGCAGTTTTCCAGTTACTAGGGAATATGCCTTTATTGTAAGATATCTGAAACAGACGAGTCAGGACAGAAGCAAGTTCTGGTGCGCATTTTTTGAGAACAATTGCTGGGATCTCGTCAAGGCCAGAAAGTTTTCTGGTATTAAGAGAAGAGAGCATCTTTCGCGCCTTTTTAGTTTTGAGAATGATATCTGTCATTTTATGCGCGACATTGGGGACTGTTGGTGGTTGAACAATTGGAGGTGGGTTGAGAGTAGAATTGCCGGCGAATAACGAATCAAAAAGTTCAGCCTTGCCCACGGCGGTAGAAACAATTTCATCCCCTGAGACAAGAGGTGAGAACGTGCTTTTGCAGAAATTATTCCCAATAGATTTAGCAAGAGTCCAGAAGGGTTTGCCGCCGTTGGAGCTTAAGAGGACTTTGTTTTTGATGTGGTTATTAAACGAGTTTTTTGCCTCAGAAAGAATGCGGACATAGCGGTTTCTTGCGTCGTTAAATGCTTGGCCATTTTCTTGACTGGGATTGTGTAGAAGCGTTTTGTGAGCTTTGACCTTTTCAAGTCTGGCCTTGTCACAGGATTTAGAGAACCAGGGCTTTTGAGTCGCTGGAGAGGTTTTCTGTGTACGTGGAATAAACAATTCCATGGCAGCTTGGATAATTTCGGTGACTTTTTGTGATATATCAGAGGGGTCAGGATGAGAGAAGCAGACACACGCCCATGGAAATGAGGAAAAGTAATCCCGCATGTCGTCCCAGTTTGCGGAGTTGTAGTGCCAAACGATACGTGGGTGTGATGACTGTGTGACCTCGGGTTGAATTGCGCAGGAAGCAGTGACCATGCCGTAGTCTGAGCTCCAAGGGGGGCGGTGACTCATATCTTATAGCATTCAGGTTTTGTAGTAAGAAGGAGATCCAAGGGATTTTAGCTGTGTGTTGGGATACGAGGAAAGTAAGTAGGTTGCTAAACCATATTGGCTAAAGAATTGCTGACTGTAAAGGCCTCCGCTGCTCTCCCTTGTGGATCGGTTTTTGAAGATCCTAGCCATTCCTTATTATGGACATTGAAGTCACCAAGAATAGTGACCTCGGAGGAAGGATGTTCAGAAATCAGTCTGTTTTTTCAGAAACGTAGTCAAAGAGCTGGGCAAAGTTGTTTCCGAAGGTGACCGGTAAATGCAACAGATGAATTTAATTGCAGCCCTGAGAGAGAGAGTTTTTTCCATAGTATATCTTTTCTTCCATCGAACCCGGGACCTCTCCCTTAGCAGGCTGGCACCTAGCAACCTGCACCACGAGGGCGTCTAACATTCATTTATACATATTATGTATTAAAAAGTGCAGGATCATGTTATCTCACTGAATGATAGGGCTGACAGTTTTTGTGCAAAGGACGGCATTAAGGTATATTCTAGTTGAGCCTAGTTGACCATTCAAACTGTCAAATCTAAGAAATATACCTACACTATTAACCTTAACCCTAGGTTAGACGCGCGGTATTTTGTGACAAATTTAGTCGCGCGATCTACATATGTAGACCATTTTTTTATCAACATATGACACCTTATGACACAAATTATTAAAAAAACTGGTAGAAACTTATGACAATTTAACATAAATGCGCTAAATGCAAAAAATAAACTTATTAACAAACAATATAACGGTAGATGAAAAATGGCAATATTTTCACTCAGATAAACAGGTTGTACACATGTGTCCCTTGCAAGCATAATGTCCGCATTTTACGCAAGCAATTTTTAAGGATTTCTTGCGGTTTCGAGGACAAATATAACATCGTCCGAAGTAATTTTTTGATTTCTGCTGAAGAGGGGGACGGCGTACATGTACTTAGAGTCCAAGAAGAATTCGCGCCCGCCTTTTCAGTTCTACTGGCAAAGAGACAATATTTGATCTAGCCTCTATCTGTGGCTTGATGAGTTCCCAAGAGAATTTTTCAATGAATTCACTTCTGGCAACTTTTTCTAAGGGACGATTTGATTTATACACGCAAATGGCGTTTATGCCAGATATATTCAAGAAGTCGTAGAATATAACCATTTGCCAACGACGCGAGTTTCTTGCGACGTTATATTTTTCGCATAACTGATCCACCAAGTGTACACAAATTTTAGTTTTATTATATTGGGTTATAATATCTGGTTTTTTGGCATCACCTGATTCCGGATCAATTCCATTGTCGTGGTGCATCGAAGACACCAAAATAACTGATTTATTTTTTTTTGGACAATACCAGACCATTGTAATATACTCTTAAAAGCCAAACAATGAGGTTTTTTCTTCTCTTATCTTATTAGGCAAGAACTCCAAGGGAATCCCATGTTTATTCTTGCGCATAGTCCCAATATACGTCAACTTTTTTTGGTGTAACAACTTTCTTGTCAGCGGAATACTTGTAAACCAATTATCTCCTGTTATGTTACGATTAGTTCCCTCTACGGGATGTGCTAATCCTAGTACAACATCCTCAGCGGAGTTGCTCAATTTATAAGGACCATCTGGCTGGGTTCCCACGTATGTCTCGAGATTGAAGGTATATGAAGTTTTGGCATCGACTAGAGCGAACATCTTTATACCATATTTGGCTGGTTTGTTGGGTATATACTGTTTGAATGAGCAGCGTCCTCTGAAAGCCAGTAATTGTTCGTCTATAGTAAGATATTCGCTAGCTATGAAGTTGTTTTGAAAATTAGCCAGGAAAATTTCAAAAATTCCCTAATGGTGGCTAATTTATCTATTTCTGTTCTATCGTTCCTGGTTGTTACGTCATGAAACCTTAGACAGCGGATCAAAAATCTAAATCTCGTTTCACTCATCGCGAGGTAACATGATTCAACTCTGTTGCCTTTGGAATTATCCCATATTCTTTTGGCGCTTTTCCTTGAACTTCTCAATGTTGTTATCAAAAACTAAATTCCTAAATTCCAAAAAAGTTTTATACAGTCAATTTCAGACATAGCGTTCCCGGCCTCAGGTTTTGATCCTGGTGAATGTCTTATTATATTATGAGCTCGCAAACGCACTTGTGTATTACCGCACTGCTTTCTCCACTTAGTTATTTTGTCCTTCCCCGTGTAAAATTGACCACCCATAATTTGTTCATCATCAGTATCTGATAAATGTTCCAGTTCATCCGATATTAGTTCTAGCTCCGAGTCCGTGTCGTGATCGCTTTTTTCCATTACATTTTCATTTTCTGGTTCTTCTTCTTCCTCATCTTGATCTAATGGACTTTCCTCTCCGCTATAGACCTCTTCAAACCATCTTGCCCGTATGTATATCCGCATCCCTGCTACTTTCTACGCGCCTTTTCTTTGAGCCAGACATACTTCTCTGAAACAAGTAAATAATATTAGCTATAAAATAATAACCTTAAAATAAAGTCATACACTAACAATAATATACACGTTTTAGCAATCAATTATACTTAACTAATCACTATAACTAACCAGCAAGATATAATTATTAACACTATGCTGTATATTAATATGCAAGAAGAAGCACCACTTACCTGCTTTGTGCTAAATTATCAAAACAAGAAATTTGGTTCTCCACAAAAAAGTAGCACCGTTAGGCGCGCGCCCTACGATCGTAGACCAAACCTGTTTAAACCTGCCTAACTATCGACACCACTCTATTTCGCTTCCGTTTACACACTGAATCGACAGAGCCGCATGTAAAAAACGGCTACTCAAAGACGCACTTGCGTTGCGTAGTAGATAGTTTACTGAAATTATAGTCGTTTATTTGGGTGTGGCCTACGATTGTAGACCGCGCGCCTAATGTAGGGTTGAATACGTTCTGTTGTGACGGTACTACGCCTGTATTGCAATGGCAAGGGCATAAGTATAGCATTGTTTAAATATTATCTCACACATACATTCCGAATTTATTGATCTATTTACTACATATGGAATATACATTCAGAATGTTATAACTGCATATAAATTTCTAATATATGGCCACATTATGACTATATGTATACCTTCAATATTTGTGATTACTTTTACAATATAGCTGATATTGCCAATAACAGAGCATAAACATTCATCAGCATATATCGACGAAGAAGCTCACTTGGGAATTCCATATGAACGTAAATAAAATGAAAAGCCAGGTATTGCTGTTTTTTATGTTCAGAAAACTCACGAGATGAAAGACCTCAAAACGTAATTGTATGCAAACTGCCACTCACTATGACGCTGTCTATGTAAATGAGACTACGGAAATTTGAAATTGTAATGATACTTAACTATTATGATCAATCGAAATGAGCCATCGTTTTGACTTAGTTACTTTTAATAATCTGCACATTGAAAACCGACTAAATAGTTATTTAGTACGAAAAACGTACCTATTCCTGTATTTTAACAGTAAGCTTATATTTAAGTGCATTATACTCAATGTGTGTAGGGTGATTTACATAAGAGTTTGGGCCCCTTAAGATTTTATCGTTTAAAAGCAATCATAAGTAGAACATTGTAATGGAATGTTAGTCTGTGTAAAATCCACATTAAATACAGACATAGAGACTACTTCTCTGGATTCACAAATGTTTGTTTTCTTCTCTGTAACCGGGTTCGCTGCTTGACAGCATCATCAGATAGGAGAAACATTAATTCATTTATACACATTCATGACAACTACAAATAAAAAGATGTTTTTACATTATGTTTTGAACAAAAAAAAAATTGTGAATAAAAATAAAGTACAAATAATGGATGACGCCTTTGGAATGTCTAGGTGACGTCAATATTTAACAAAAATAGAATCAACCGATCACAATAATAACAATAACAGCAATTAGGACAATAAAATAACTAAACAATAACAGTAATAAAACATACTGTATACAACGAAAATATCGACACACATCAACTCATTACCTTATTATTACTTTTTGGACGTATTTTGTTGGATGTATTTAATTAGAAAAAAAACAATTTTCAAGAAATGGGGATCCAGCTATACTGAAGTGTAGTGGTACTATCCGGTTATTTACTGTGGCCCTATGTTGGGTGTCAATAATATGTTTTGCAAATATATATTTATCAGCGTAGTCATTTCTAAGTGCAAAAATATAGTAAGCACGCTCCTTTTGTAACTGGCTTGGATAAATTTGTTAGCCAAGAGATTTGAACCAGCTTTTCCGGGAAATTTTTGGCTTTTCTTACGGAAGGTCTTTGTATCCCCGAAAAATTGTACTTACTTGTCCCCGAAAATAGGAAAGCTATGGCAACCAAAGTTGGTACGAAAATGTTTGCTATCAAACGTATCCTACGTACCATAATTCAGATTTATAGGTTGAAAAAAAGCATTTAAAAATTGGAGCCACTAGTTAGTAATCAAAGAAACCCACAAGACTTAAATATTTTATGTTTTTATCTATTGAATAGTAAAGACAAATGTTAAGTTTTCTTGGCGCAAGAAGGCCAAGAAATACCAGAAAGTTTACTTTAAATCTGTTATAGTTTTTGTTTCCTAAAAACGTCAAAGTCGTGTTTTTCACCGTCAAAATTGGCTATTTTCAAATAAAGATTCGGAAACGAAATCGAATTATGTAGAAAAAATGTGGTAAGAAGTGTGTTTTACAAAGCCTTCAGTTTCTGCTTGAACCGCCATTGTACTTCATTTTACTAAAATGTTTGCAGAACATTCATTTCAAATAGACCATTTCTCTCCTGTGTTGCTAGTAGTGTAAGTTATTTTTTTCTTTAGCATCGGTCTATTTCCGCGACTATGGCCAATCACAGACGCCAGCACAGCAGTTTCACCTCACTACCCTGGAAGTTTTGCCGAACCCCTGCCTTTCTGTAAGGAGGACAGGGATCTTTAATGCGCCCGACATTACATGGACACGGAAACGGCGGCTTTACGCCTCCTCTGAAGGGCGGAACGTGCAGACATTAAATTTGCTCAAATACAATGCCAGAACCTCGGTTTGTGTTAATGTTACAATATGTATTGAAAAAGTGGAAAGAGAACGCTGAGATCGAACCCGGTACCCCTCGGTTCAGAGGCATACGTTCTTACCACTGAACCACCGAGGTTCTATGTGTAAGTTATAGAGTTCGTGATTTAATAGTACGTTATTTTTAGCGAATTTTCGTGACAAAAAATCAGTGTTGAGGAGATCGCGACTTGCAGAAAGTATTGTAACGAATAAGTTACGCACTAAATAATTTAATAAAAAAAAATCGTGGGGCAGCAAGCGCGTTATGGTAGTGAATTTTCATTAAAATGTTTTTAATACCAAATATGTTTTTTTTTTTAAGAAAGCAGGCATCAAATTTTGTGACCAGTATAACCTATATGGTAGAAACAACGTGCCATTGTTCATCAAAATAACTTTATTGTTTGAAAAAGTACAAAAATTTCCGCAAGTAAACTTAAAGTGTTCCCGAAAAAACTGGTTTCTTGGTCAACCTTATAGGTTAAAAGCAAATAGAGCTATTCAAATTTGAAGCATTTAATGAAAATTCGCTACCATAACGCACTTGCTGCGTCCCGAATTTCTTTCCTTACAAAGATGTATTATATTTCGATGGAAAATGCAAAAATTCAATAACATAAGGCGTGTTCGATTAAAACAAAAGAAAATTTAAACCACCAACGACTTATGGGCCACGCTGTAATTGTAGAAATATTTTTTAAGATGTCGCTCAAGACATCCTATAATTAATGTATACAATGTTTTTCGTATCTTGCATAATAACCGATATATTGAACTTTAAAAGGTTTTTTACGAAAATTCGACAAAAATGATATATCATTAACCGATAAACTCTATAGCCAACACTACTGCCAAAGCATCAGAGAAAGGGTCTATTTGAAATAAATTTTCTGGGAATATTTTAGCAAAATGAAGGACAATGACGATTGAAACTAAGAGTTCAGGCTTTGCAAAACATTCTTAAGACATTTTCCTTCCATAGCTCATATTAGTTTCAGGTTCATTGCCTAAATATTACCAATTTTGACGTTTTAAATCACGACTTTGACGTTTTGAGGTAACTTACCTATAATGATATAAACCCGCGTACCAAATTTGATTGCCCTTACTTTGTTAATTCCGGAGATATAATTTCTTCGAAAGAAAATACAAAATTTTCCGGGAAAACCTTAGCGGATTTTACTGGCTAACGAACCTTTCCAAGCCACTTACGAAAGGAAGGTACTCATCAAGTTTTATCAAAATCGGTCCATTATTTTTTTAGTTATAGGTGTGACACACACACACACACATATATATATATATATATATATATATATATATATATATATATATATATATATATATATATATATATATATATATATATATATATTCCACGGGTTCTAGATAGCGCTCACGTGAAGAAATTTTTTCAAAAGTCAAAAGTCGGGATCTCCTCGTTAGTAAATTTTTTTTTAAGGAAATTCACTATTAAAAACGGAATTTAAAAATACGGGCGGATCAGGTGTGTTGCGGTAACGAATAAGATATCAATAAGTACTATGAAAGAAATACTGAGGCAGCGAGTGTTTATATATATATATATATATATATATATATATATATATATATATATATATATATATATATATATATATATATATAGCTCTGTAGGTCAAAAGACAAAAAAGTTATAGGCATTTAAAGACAAATAAATTGGGGTTTTCCTCAAAACGTCAAAGTTGCGATTTAAAACGTCAACATTTGCAACATTTAGGCAAAGAACTTGGATCTAATACGAGCTATGGAAAGAAAATGTCTCAAGAAGAATGTTTTGCAAACCCTGATGTCTTAGTTTCAACCGTCATTGTCCTTCATTTTACTAAAATATTTCCAGAAAATTCATTTCAAATAGACCCTTTCTCTGATGCTTGGCAGTAGCCTTAACTATAGAGTTTATCGTTTAATGGTATAAAATTTTTGTCGAATTTTCGTAAAAAATCAATAAAGCTCAATATACTTGCTATTATACAAGATATGAAAAAAAATTGTATACATTAATTATAGGGTGTCTTGAGCTCTTAAAAAATTATTTCTACAATCACAGGTGGCCCATAAGTCGTTGGTGATACAAATTTTCTCTTTTTTTTTAATCAAAAATGCCTTATGTTATTGCATTTTAGCATTTTCCATCGAAATATAATGTGCATGTTTGTAAGAAAAAAATTCTGGACGCAGCATGCGCGTTATGGTAGCGGATTTTGATTAAATGCTTCATATTTAAATAGCTCAATTTGCTATTAACTTATAAGGTTGCCCAAGAAACGAGTTTTTTCCGGAACACTTTAAGTTTACTTTCGAATTTTTTTTTTTACATTTTCAAACAATAAAGTTATTTTGATGAAACATGGCACATTGTTTTTACTATGAAGGGTATACTGGTAACCAAATTTGATGCCTGCTTTCTCAACAAAAAAAACACATATTTGCTATTAAAATCATTTGTATGAAAATTCACTACCATAACGCACTTGCTGCGTCCAGAACTTTTTATTTAACAGTTGTGGTGTTCTTGGAGAAGACTGTGGCTATAACTACTGTGTCAATTATTTTTTCTGCAAGTGAATAATCTGCATATCTCAGAAAAGCAAACCGTCGTTGAATAAAAGCACTTGTCAAATATTTACACCCCACTTTAACATAATGAGGGCAGTGTGTCCTTCACATTAGCGCGAAGCGGAAAATTTATGTCAAACCGTAAATACGATTATGCTTCCTATAATTGTCACTGAATTGAATTCTCAGTAGGGATGCGAATCCTATGGAGATCCAGGCAAATTTCAGAAATTATAAAAGCTTTATTATTTCCTTTGATGTGTTTCTACTAAATGACTTTTAATTATGAATTTTAAGAGAGCTGGGTATGAAAATCTTTCTAGGAAAAACTTAATTGCATTTGACCAATCTAAGTGGGTTGTAATGGAGACGATATAAAAAGATAGACTAGATGGCGGCGTTCTTTCGTTATAATGGAATCTTTAAATATTTCATCACACTACGTCAATGTTCTGGTTTTCTAAGATTAAATATTCATTGAAATTAAACAAGAGAGCCTAATGTAAAAGTTCCAAAAAAGTAGATGATATTAATGGACCTCATTGTCAACTAATAGGCATATTCAAAGTAAAAGAGAAATAAAGCTCTACTTATATTTATTGTAAGGGAAACCATACCACTTCAGATATTTTTTCACTTTCAATCCTAGAAAACATAAGTTATATTTTAGCAATTGGTTCGCAACTGTTTAAAAGCTTAGTAAATTGTACAAACCTCTTCCCCTGGACCGCTATTAAAATTATCAATTAAATAAGCATTATTAGGTTCGCTCACCGGAACTAACTACATAATTTAAGAATTACGAAAATAAAGGAGTTGCGATCCTGGAGGCGTGGTACAAGGGGTACCCAAAAGAAAGCGAACTTTTTTTTATTTTTTAATTATTATTTCTTTATTTTATAAACAAAAACCTCAAATCCCTTTCGAAGTACTCTCTACTGATACTAGTACACTTGTCTTATCTTTTATTCCAATCAAAGCATTTTTGAAATTTGTCTTATGTGATGCCCGACAGGCGTTTTTTGCTTCACCTCAGCAATGTTCCCAAAACGCTTTCTTTTCTTGTCTCTGTTCATCAGGGGAAATAAAAAAGTTCGCAGGGAGCAAGGTCAGGTAACTAAGGGAGATGGGGCAGAGGCCTCATGCCATTTTTGGTCAAAAATTAAAAAAATGGCACACAGGCACGGCTATGTAAACAGTGGCGTTATTATGGTGGAAAAAACAGTCCTTTGGCTGCTATAAATCAGGCCTCTTCCGCCGCAAATTGCTGCGCAATATTTTCAAAACATCCACGTAGAAAGCAAATCATATCAGCATTGTTCGACAATTGATTTCACTTGACGAGCTTTTTTTGGGCGAGGCAAACTTAAAGTCTTCCACTGGCTTGATTATTGCTGCCTTTTAGAGTCGTGAACGTAGGACCACGATCGGACATCTGCGATGACCTTGGCAAAAAGTTTGGTGCATTTTTATACTCTTGTTTCAAAGCGCAACAGACTTCCACGCGACCTTGCTTTTGTTCTCCAGTCAGCAGGCGACGCACGAATATGGCAGCCACCCTTTTTATTCCCAAATATTCCGTTAAAATTTGCTGAACTGAACTTCAAATCGCTTCAGACATTGTCAATGATCAGTCGTCGATCTTCCAGGATGATTTCGCAATTTTTTTACATTTTCATTGATCCGAGCCGTGGAAGGATGACCAGCGCAAGGCTTGTCATAAATTTACATTCCACCTCTTTTGAAACGGAAAAACCACTCAATACATTTGAGTTCTCTCAATATAATTATCCTTGCACGCCGTTTTTACCATTTCTAGAGTTTCTGTGCCAGTTTTTTCGAACAAGAAGCAAAACTCAATAGCCGCGACCTGTTCACGAGAGTCAGACATTGCAAAATGAGAAGCACACAAATCAACTATCACTAAAACATTGACACAAGCCGAGTGGAACCTTTTTTACCGTCGACACTTTGCTTACTGACTCGGGAATGGCAGCTCTATACGCTCCTAGCGGTAGAAAGCGGTACTACAAAAACTCCGCGCACCACAACATCAGTTAGATTTCCTTTGTGTGCCCCATACTATGTACGGACTAGGTTAAAAGAATATTAGAAACTAATTGGTTACAGTCTAAACCTTTAGAAGTAACATATTTAGGCTAAGATATATATGTATCTAAACTATTTTTGAGGTTATACCGCAAGTGGGTGTTAACTTTCTTATTTCAAGTGTAGCATCTTAATTTTTATGATTAATATGTAATTTGGTGATAATGATGTGCTAGTTTGTCAAATAAACCATGCTTCTCAATTGTTGTAAAGCAAGTTATTGTTTTTTTTTTTCATTGACAGATACTCTATTACAAAATACTGTATTTATACAAGCTGTGTGGAAGTACACAGTGGAAGTAAAGAAAAATATACCTAAGCGAGAAAATACTCATATTTTCATGCAAACTGTCAGAAATAAGAACATTCCTTAAGTCTGCTACTTTAAAATTTCATTTGACATTTGTGAATACAATTCATCGACTACTTACATATTATGAATATATAAAGGTAGACAATCCTATTAAATTATTTATTTCTTACCGTTTAGTGCCAAAGTTGATTTAAATATTTTAATATCTTTCTTCGAAAATTCGCTAAGTAATCACATAATCTGATTGAAATATACCTAAATGTTTCCAAAACTAGAGTCTGTACCTATAGGGAGTGTTCTACTAAACCTAAAGAAAGAGCATACCTTTTACTTCTGAAACACAAAAGTACAGGCTGTTCCATTTGAAAAAAATGAGAGCGATCTGTATACGGCACCTCGATTTTTTTTCCACGATTAATATAAACGAAAACCTCTCTGAATGCCTCATTTCCATGGGACTCTGCTATCCATTGGTAAAAATGCTGTATCATAATTTTTAATATGTGCCAAACATGTGCAAGGTTGCAAAACAATTGAAATAAACTCTAAAACTATGAACGCTATCAAATTTTTTTCCTACAAACATGCATTGAAATCGATGAAAGATGCAATAATATAAGGGGTGTTCGCCAAAAAAAGATTGTATTGCCAACGACTTATGGCCCACCCTGTGATTGTCGGAATTATTTTAGTGAATTTTCTTTAAAAAATTCACTAATGAGGAGATCCTGAATTTTAAATTTCGAAAAAAATTCTTCAAATGAATGGTAATTAGGCCCCCTAGAACATATATCCGGGCTCAGTTTGAATTTTTGGATGTTATATATATATATATATATATATATATATATATATATATATATATATATATATATATATATATATATATATATATATATATATATATATATATATATATATATGTATGTATGTATGTATGTATGTATGTATCACGCCGATAACTCAAAAAATAATGGGCCGATTTTATTCAAATTTGGTGAGTACCTTCAAGTGGCTTGGATGAGTTAGTTAGCCAGAAAAATCGGCGCAGGTTTTCCTGTAACATTTTGTGTTTTCTTACGGAAAAAATATATCTGCGGAAATAACAAATCCCGGGCAACCAAATTTGGTCCGCGTGTTTCTATTATGAAGAGTGAACCACGTACCAAAATCTAGGTCTGTAAGTTTGAAGACAAAACAGTTATGGTTAGAAAAAAATAATTGGAGTTTTCCTCAAAAAGTCAAATTCGCGATTTGATACGTCAAAATTCGCAACATTAAGGCAAAGAACCTGAAACAAATACGAATTAAGTAAAGAAAATATCGCAAGACGAGTGTTCTGCAAACTCTTAAGTTTCAGCTTCAACAGTCATTGTCGCTCATTTTACTAAAATATTTAAAGAAATTTCATTTCAAATAGATCCTTTCTCTTATGCTTTGGCTGTAGGTTTAGTTTAGTCTATGGTTTACCGGCCTATAATTTTTAGCTAATTTTCAAATGAGCGCAAACTAGAATCCATATCCGGGTTTACTTGCACGTTTTATCTGTTTAGATATATGACGCATTTTTACAGCAGATGTCAATATAATTGTTATTATACAAGATACGAGAAAAAAAATGTATACGTTAATTATAGGGTGTCTTAAAAGCTGCATCTTATAAAAATATTTTGACAATCACAGGCTGGTCCATAAGTCGTTGGTGATCCCTACAATTGTTTTTTCGAACACCCTTATATTATTGCATTTTTGCATTTTTTATCGAAATATGATGCAGGTTTGTAAGAAAAAAAATCGAGACGCAATAATTGCGTTTTGGTAGCGAATTTTTATTAAATCCTTCAAATTTCAATAACTCAATTTGCTACTAAACTAAGGTTTGTTGGCTAGGAAACCAACATTTTAAGTTTATTTTCGGAAAATAGTTGTACATTTACAAACAATAAGGAATTTTGATAAAATATGTTACATTGTTTCTACTATATAGGCTTTACTGGTAACCAGATTGATGCTTGCTTGCATAACGCACTTGCTGCGTCCAGACAGACACTCTATAATTAGCGTATACATTTTTTTTCGTATCTTGAATAATAACGGATATATTACGCTTTACCGTAAAAATGCGTCACCGTGTATATATACATACATAGATACATACATACATACATATATATATATATATATATATATATATATATATATATATATATATATATATATATATATATATATATAAACTGAAACTAACTTCGGATATGGGTTCCTACGAATATTGAGTACAAATTATAGAGTATTAAACCATAAACTCTATAACTAAAACTACTGCCCAAGCTTCATAGAAAGGGTCTATTTGAAATTTATTTTTCCTCTTGCGACTTTTTCTCTACATAACTCGTATTTGTTTCAGGTTATTCGTCTAAATGTTGCCAATTTTGACGTTTTAAGAGGAAAATTCCATTTTTTAATGCCTATAATTTTTTTGTCTTTAAACTTGCAGATCTAAATTTTGGCAGGTAGTTTACCTTTTATGATATAAACCCGCGTACCAAATTTGGTTGCCCTAACTGTGTTATTCAAGAGATGTAAAAATTTTCCGAAAGAAAACTGAAATTTTTTTATGAAAAACTGGGCCAATTTTCTTGGTTAACGAACCTATCCAAGCCATAAAAGGAAGGTACTAGCCAAGTTTAATTAAAATCGGAATACAATTTTACATACACACACATTTTCGCGCGCGCACGCGCGCGCACACACAGAGAAACATAATTTTATGTCCCTTTAAAGAAATCTTTGAAAAAAAAATATCAATTTCCCTAAAATGGAAAACTGGGGCGCCTTTTCAAGACTTTTTGTTAAGATGCATTTCGAAATTAATTTTCTGGAGGGTATACTAGTGCAACTTTCCATTTTCCCTGAAATGGAAATCTATGGCTTCTTGAGAGTTTTCTGATAGGAATGTAACATAAATGTCTGTTCATTTTTAATAGCCCAAAATACATTGAAGCTGCAAATTGGAAATATGATTGCCAAACAGTTTTGAGATTTTCTTGGGACTGTAATTGACTATTGTGCAAAATAAATAGTCTATTTTTAGAGAGTTTTGGTGGAGTTTTCGTATTCTTGTGATTTTGCCAGAAACAACAAACGCAATTGGATTCTTAATATATAATCAGTTTCTTTTAATAATTCATAAGGATGCCAGTTAGTTTTTAGTAAAATTTGATTATTTTTTGACACACCAAATTCAGTTTCCTTATCTTTGGGAGAAATAGTAGGATCAGGACTTATATATTGAAGTACTGTCATGTACGCATTATCGCTGATAGTAGGTTTACGTTTACTTACCTTTGGCAAGAAATGATCTGACCTAAATGAAATATTTAAACAGCCTGTTTAGAATATCCTTGATAGGTCTTGCATCATTTGGATACTTATCTGCATAAATCTATCATGTTTTAAAAATTTATCATGTTTTAAAAATTACTTTTTTTATATTTACCATAGATAACTATCAGGTTAAGAGGGTCCTGGTTAGTATATTCTAGTCTCGAGATTTCAAGAAACTCAATTACAAAAGCAAACACCATACGCAACAAGGCTACGTAGGTAATGAGATTTAATCTAATTTTTATTTGTTAATTATAATCGTTTTTGGTTTCTAATATTCTGTAGTGAAACTCGCCCCGACATAGCCTATGTGTTAATGTTGTAACATTATTAAAGGAAGGAAAGAATGTGACTTAACGCCAAATGACTGACAGTAATTTGAAAATAATGCAAGAATAATTAATATAAGATAATATTAACCCCGGCATTCTTGCAGGGCATTAATCACCTACAAACTCATAAATTCAAATTTAGTTTTTATGGAGATAATGATTGTAAATTCCATGCAAAAGACATTATTAATGGATTGCAAATATTCTAGAATTCGGCGAATTTCCGGAACTTGGTCGTGGCGCGAGATGAGAAGGTTTTCAGTTTTATTATCTCCCGTGACAAGATCTGATAAGGAGCGCTAGGAGTTGGGTTCATAAAAGTTCTTCTTGCAGCCGCCAGATCCTGGGTTTATTATCCCATCGCTATGGACAAATAATTTGTCTTAGAATTGTAGGCGATTTGGACCATTCCGAACCAATAATGTTGAGAGCGGCTGACTCCTTATCCGCTTGATGCTTTTGATATCCTGCTTACGCTGCTAAATAAAACGAAAAAAACTCCACTTTTATTGCGACACGAAGTTTTCAGTTCCACTGAGTTTTAGTTTGTGAAACATTACCTTTGAAGGAGGTGTTGCCAAAGCTTGAAATATTTTTTAAATAATTTTTTAATAAGAAAGTAATTTAGAATGTTTCAGTAACTTGGACTACGTGAAATTTGTACGCTCTTAAAAGCTACTTAATTGCAAAACGAATAAAGATGTATATTAAATCAAAATGATTGATCTTTATGCGTATAATCTACATAAGTAAAGTACACGACAGTAGTAACATCTACGGCGTCATATTTCTGTTGGTCTATAATGCATATTAAAATAACTTTATTGTGCTAAAGAAGAGTCTGCTGTTATGTTACAATTAGAAAATAAACTTAAAAGATTGTATGAACGAAAAATAATTATTTTGACGAGATTTCATGGAAAAAAATTGCTTTTGAGGTCATCGCGACTTTTAGGCTTTTAAGATCGGATTAAGTTTATATATATATATATATATATATATATATATATATATATATATATATATATATATATATATATATATATATATATATATATATATATATATATATATATATATATATATATATATATATATATATATATATATATATATATATATATATTAGGTATAAATTTTATTAAAATTGATCAACCCTTACTAGGTGTATATATATATATATATATATATATATATATATATATATACCTAGTAAGGGTTGATCAATTTTAATAAAATTTATATAATATATGCTTATTCAAACCTACAAAATGATTACATTTTCAAACTAAAATATTAAAAAATATCAAAGTTATTTAATAATGAGTGAGTCTATCGCGGTTTCTTATGCATTCGATAACTCTTCGAGACATGCTTGAAATTAAATGATCTATGGTATCCTACGGACTGTTATCCCAGGCTTCTTGAAGTCGGTGACGAAAGTCAACTAGGTTATTTGGTGGTTCAGGTAAATTACCCAGTGGATGTCCAATCATATCCCACACATATTCGATTGGTGACAACTCTGGGAAGCGAGAATTCCATGGAAGGAGTGTCACGTTATTTTCTTGTAAGAACCTTGTGATAACCCTTACTGTATGAGGACGTGCATTGTCATGTTGGAAAAGGATTTAATTAACCCTTGTATATATGACAGTGCAACAGGCTGCACTACGTTTCGTATGTAATCATTTGCTTTAAAATTTCTGTCAATAAAAACTAGAGGTGACCTGCTACCGTACGTTATCTCACCCCATACCATGTGTAAGGGCCGCATGTCGTACCATAGAAAATTCTAAATTTCTGCATTATCCACGTAATCGTCTCACTCTTCTGCTACCATCGTGGACCCAAAGGCAGAATCAGGACTCGTCAAAGAAAACAACATGACTCTATTTACCATCCCAATTTGATCTGCCTTTACATCACACAAGTCGAGTAGCACGATGTCGACGAGTCAGTGGGAAACATTAAAATGGTCTATATGAAAAAAAATTGTCCATATGTTTATCATTTCTTATCATAAATAGCATAGAGTAGTATAGAAGACTTGGTCGACTCTTACTGGGTGTTCGGATTTTTTGGAAAGTCAGTATATGTTTGTATGAGTCCTAGTTTTAAATATCATGTTTCAAAAAGCAAGTCGTCAAAATGTTGTTTTACTTTCACAAAGATTCAGTTCCTGTAAACTTTCAAGGTGAAGAGGTGTCTGTTCGCTTAGAACCTAAAAGGATTGCATAGAATGCTAGTCTTTAAGGATATAAAAGCAAGTGAATTTACCAAGACAGGTTCAGTACAGTCAACCACACCAAAGCGTACACTTCGGTTTGATAATATTGAATTCCTTAACAGTCTTGGTTACCATGTCATCAAAACTAGAAATATGCAAAAACCCGGAGTTTAACGATTCGATCGATCGAGAAGAACTTCGGTTTTACTATTCACCAACCAAATCATTTGGTAACAGTGATCAAGTCGAAATAAACATTAATCAGCAAGATGCTTTCGTATGTCTGGTAGAATCAGCTCTAATAGTCGAAGGTACTCTGGAACCTCTAGCAGTACCAAATGCTGTTGGTGAGTGTTATATGCCAAATAATGGAGGAGAAGCTCTGTTTGAATCAATGGCCTATGAATTAAATAACAAGGAAGTGGAACTAGTACGAGACCCATACACCACAACTACCATCAAAAGCCTGCTTTCATTTAGCAAGAATAAAGCCAAATCTCTTAGCAATACTGCGCTGAATGTACTTATACCTATTTGGTTCCTCTTCATTTTCTTCACTTTAAAGGAGTTCTTTGTGGTAAACATACTTTCCGATTTACAAGAGCTCGAAATGACGCCAACAGCTATTACAATACTGGTACAGCAAGATCGAAAATTACTGAAACCAACATGTTTTTAAAAGCAAAACATGTATTTCCAAACGATAAAATTAAGTTGGAACTGATGGATAAAATTGCAAATGACACATCCATCTTTCTCGCATATCGCAAATGGGACATATATGAGCTACCATCACTCAGATATATTAATAAAGATGTATGGTCTGTTAAAGCTGCAACCAACTTAGAAATACCTAGATATGTGATTATAGCATTTCAAACAAATCGAAAAGACAACGTAAGCAAGAAAGGTGACTTATTCGATAACATTGGTATGTTAGATCTACGAGTGTTCCTAAATTCGGAATGCTATCCTTATGAATATATGAATATGGATTTCGAAAAATCTAAATATGCTGAGGCCTACCAGTCGTATACAGATTTTCAAAAAAAGTTTTTATTATAAAAACATGTCAGAGCCTCTCTTAAATTATGAAAGGTATAAAGACCGAGCATTGGTTTTTGCATGTTTTAAAAAATGAGTGGTACAAGGCAATCTTAAATGATTTACATTAAGAGGGGGAAACTCTGGTGATAATATTTTAATAAAAACAGAAACTTTATACAACACTGACGACATATAAATAAAGGCCGAAATCCTTATAAACAACGGAAACGTTTAGACAAAATTCAAATCTCTGATGTACCTATGGGTCATAAAATAAAGAAAAAAAAAACTAGACGGCCTCAAGAAACTGTTGACTTCTTCAACAGGTGTAGACAAGAGCATCGTGGATCTAGAATTGACTTGGATGGTTCCAATATTTTCTGGATTCGTTGATGAAGAAAATGATAATAACGATGATAATGCCGAAATCTATGAATGTAGTGACATTGAAACAGTACATTTCATATTAAAAATTACTTAACTAACATAATAATAAAAAATGCGTACTTAGAATATAAATGAACTAAATTGTTTTCTATGATCTGTTATAAAAAAATATTAGTTTGTTTAATAAAGCACCTTGTTTAATACTATTTTCATGGGTTTGAGTATTATTTTGTCGTTTGTACGTACTAATAAAAATCTAAAGACTTGCAAAAAGCAGTTTGTTCATCACACACATTCAAAATGATTTTGTCCTTAACATTTTTGTTTTTTAGTAACTCACCAGTAAACTTCGATGTGTTAGGTTTTCCAGGAAATATCTTTTATTTATTTTCTATTGTTCGAAACTAATTCGATTTTAATATCATCTATAGTTTTGGTAACGGTTCTTTCTGTTTCCTGTAAATTTACAACATTGGACAGGCTGTGTTTTGCATGTCTGTTCCTCAATTGTTCTTCTTTGTACAAATAATAGCCATAGATCTTCTTAATCCAAATTCTATTAAACAGTATATTCTGACTGAAGGCCATTTTATTTGGATGGTGACAATAGAAAAAATCGTAGATCCTGGACTAGAAATAATTCTCACCGGATGCAGGAGATGCACACCCGGTGTCCTCATAAAACTAACGTATGGACGGCAACCGTAAAAAACTCAATTGTGGGACATTCTTATTTGCAGACACCATAAACGGCGAACGGCATGCACATTTTCTGTAGTTTGAAGTGTTGCCCGCTGCTACAAATATATTTACACACCCACACAATCCTTGCGCACTGAATGATATCATGAATATGATTTGGTTGCAAAGTAAATTGTACATCCACATGCTGCTGTTAGCAGATTTTTAAGTGCAAATTTTCAAAAGAGATTGAGCGGGAGGATTGGATGAGTAGAGTGCCACATAAATGGCCAGATAAAACTCCCCTGGCTTTGTTCTCGTGGGGTTACTTGAAATCCAATGTTTATTTGAATCGACCACCTGGAGGAATTAGAACAGAGGAGCCTTCAC